>PVLC010000775.1:51738-178620 GCA_004027655.1 Graphiurus murinus
GGTACTGGGGATTGAACTCAGGGGCATTCTACCTCCGAGCTACACCCCCAGCCCTATTTTTTATTCTTTATTTTGAAACCGAGTCTCACTAAGTTGCGGAGTGCCTCACTAGGTAGCTGAGGCTGGCCGCGAACCCGGATCCTCCAGTCTCAGCCTCCCGAATGCTGGGATTACAAGCGTGCGCCACCACGCCCGGCTGTATTTTTTCTTTTGAGAAGTATCTATTTAGTTCAATTGCCCATTTTTATTAGTTTATTTGTATTTTTACTGTTAAGATTTTTAAGCGGGCAAAGATTTCCCATTCTGTAGGCTCTCTCTTTAGGCTCTTAGTATTTTCCTTTGCTGCACAGAAGCTTTTTAATTTAATGACATCCCACCAAATAGGTAATTAAAAAATAAATTCTTGACCTTTTTACTGTTTTAACACACACACACACACACACACACACACACACACACTCTCTCTCTCTCTCTCTCTCTCTCTCTCTCTCTCTCTCTCTCTCTCTCTCTCTCCTTAGAGTTCACAGGATGGTCTGTTGGGTGGAAACCAGGTTGCTTTGTTGGAAAGAAACTAAAATTGTAGGTTGCATTAATCAGCACTTGAGGATCAGCCAGTTTCTCTCATGCCTGCAATGAATGAGGTTATTCATAAAAGGGCACCTGGGCAGGAAATGGGGGAGCTGTGGCTGACCACACTATGCTGACCCCTGAGAGTGGAAGGAAATCTGTCATCGGTCCAAATGAACATCATCTAGGGTGAGGGAGAAGGCCAAAGGTGCTTGTAGAAGACGAGTGAGAAGGAAATGAGGAGTTGCAACCCACCACTAATTAGCAAGGTTCTCAGGAGAGTACAGAGCAGGGCGATGGATGGCTGGGTAGGACCGAGGGTGGCAGAGTGGGGCTGCAGGCCAGAGGATGAGACTGTAGGTGGTTGAGCAGGGGCTGTGGGTCCTAAGTGTTCACATGACACTCATCATGAACACTCCATAGGAAGGCTGGTCCTTGTGACACTGGGCCTGAACAAGGCTGATTGTGTTATCATCCCATTCTCTTCAGATCATCCCTGATGCTTCTTACTATTTCTCATCCCTGGGAGGACAGACCCAGTGTTTGAGGGTCTATAATTCCTAATAAAAATACCATTCCTAGAAGACCTTAGCTTCTATCTGAGGATACTTAAGATCCACTGAAATAGAGTCTGGAATTTCTGTTGACTTTCTTCCTTCCTCCCTTCTTCTCTCCTTTCCTCCATTCTTTCCTTTCTTCTGGACAAGGAAGTGGCTAGCTTGCTGTGGGAACTTTAGCAAGATTCTTTCCTCTGCTCACAGTGGAAACTCTCCCTTTTAATCAGGGAGTGCTCTATAGATAACTAAAATTTGTCTCCTACTGTGCTATAGTCCCTTATCCTCATACAGAAGACTGGTCTTCTGGAAGCCAGGCTGTGATCCTCGGAGCATCCTGGGATGGGTATTGCAGCCAGTGGTTGGGAAGTGGGCTTGTTTGCTCTGTAGGTTTTTATTCCTGTGTATGTAAAGTCTTTCCCGTGACGACTGGACTCAGATTGCCACATTTATGCATATCCACTAATAGGGATTGATTACATTTCTAGGGTCCTGTGTCTATTTTTATAGTACTATCTATATTGTCCAGCTGAACCAACAGAAGCAAGTATCATCTTTAGAAGGTGACAACAAATCTATATTTATCATTCATAAACTTGTGGTTGTCTACAGTGATAAGCATAATAAAATTCTCCTGTAGTCAATATACATAATTTATATAATAATACTGACACTATTACAGTAATACAATTATAGCTCTCATTTATTGAGCACTTACAATGTGCCTGGCACTCTACTAAGTCCTTTGAAGTCACAATGTAACACAATTACATTATGAAGTAATTATTAATTTTATCCCCATTTTACAGATGAAGAAAATGAGGTTTAAGTAACTTTCCAAAAGACTCATATCCAGCAAGAGGCAGAGTCTGACAACCTAATTCCAGAACCCAAGCCTTTATATTATGATTGCCCCATTTCACACAGCTAAAACCTTAAGGAATGGGAACTTAAACCCAGGCAGCCTGACTCAGAGAGCACACTCTTTTTCACTGCATTATATTTATATTTCTGTCTGAGTTTGCATGTATTTCCATCAGATGTGTTGAATTATGTGTAGATATGTTTCCTCTTGGAAGCCGGGGGGAATCAGGAGGCTCATGGCCTGTTGCTTAGGAGCTATGGACTCTACAGTACATACATACACACAACTATTCACTTTCTGAGACTGGCTAATCTCACTTAGCATAATATTCTCTAGTTCCATTCATTTTCCTACAAATGACCGAGTAAAAATCCACAGTGGAATAGCTGAGTAAAGTTCTATATACCACAGTTCAGTAGTCCATTTATCTGTTGATGGACACCTAGAATGGTTCCATAATTTATCTATTATGAATTTTGGTGCTATAAACATGGATATGCATATATACCACCATAGTATTCTGACTTCAATTCCTTTGGACAGAAACCCAGGATGGTGTAGCTGGGGTTCCTGTTTAGCTAACATAGGGAAGGGGTTTACAACATGTATCAGGAACAAAGGAATTTTAGATGTTAAGGAACTATTTTATAATTTTCTTTGGATGTAACCAAGGTGAGACCATTTTCTGACTTAATAGTTTCCATTCTCAAAGATGTTACTTTTCCTATTTCTACAGCATTTGCCAGAACTTTCTTTAACTCAGGTATTGATTTAAATATGAAAGTCCACGAAGTGAATGACAATGCAGACCCTAGATAAATTATAATGTAGAATTCTGAATTCAGGCTCTTGACCTTCTACTCAGTTTCTATCTGCACTGTTCTATAGACTTGTTGGAAGGGTCCTGAGGCTTAGACCTTGGGGGTAAGGATGCGTGTGTTAATCATTAGTTCAAGAAATGTTTTTGAGTGTCTTCTAGACATAGGAGACTATACTTTCTGGTTTTTTTGGAGTTTGTGGGGCCATGTGACCCGTTCTGGCCAATGAGCTATCTCTGAGGTTTGAAGTGCATATGTTACTTCCTGTTAGGCCACTGCGCTGACAGTGCCATCCTGTAAGCTGTCCTTCCCTCTGCTATGGAAGAAAAGCAATGAGCCTTGTATAGCTCTTCTTTTAGTCTGGTTCCTAGAATGGGGGTGTTATTAAAAAGAGCTGACACAAAGAATTTTGTAGCAGAAGCAAGAAATCAACTTTTTGTGGTTTTTTTGTTTTTTTTTAAGCCACTGAGATGTAAAACACTGGGATTATTTGTTACTTAGCATAAGTTAACCTTAAGAGACTAGTCTTACTTAAAAGAATATTGTATGGAATAGCCAAGCCCAAGAATCGCCAAGACAGGCCTCAAGAACAGTAAGGTGAAGAGGTAAAGATGCTTCCCTTTTATATTAAGCTTTATTATAAAATGATAGTAATTAAAATAGTGTACAATTTTTATTATAGTAGATAAAATAGCCAATGAACAAGAAATGAGAGTTCAGAAGTGGTCTCAAGTATACTGGGAAATTTTATATTTGACATAGGTGGTTTTATAGACCACTGAAGAAATAAAAGAAATTAAGAATGGTGCTGCAAGTAGATTTAGATACAACATGAATCTATCTCACTATTTCATATACAAAAAATCAATTTCCAATGAATTAATGAACTAGATGTAAAATGTAAAAATTTTAAACTTTATCAGAAGCTTTCCTAGAGAAAGAATTCTTAAAAGAAAGAAAAAGATTGATGAGTTAGTATTACATTGAAATTACAAAACTAAAAGCCTATGTTAAAAATATGAAAAGATAGCCAGACGTGATGGCACATGCTTGTAATCCCAGTACTTGGGAGGCTGAGGCAGGAGGATCGCGGGTTCAAGACCAGCCTCAGCTACTTAGTGAGGCTTTCCGCAACTTAGTGAGACCCTGTTTCAAGACAAAGAATAAAAATAGGGCTGAGGGTGTAGCTCAGAGGTAGAAAGCCCCTGGGTTCAATCCCTCGTACCACACAAAAAATTTTGAAAAGATAAGTCACACACAGTAATGCATATAGTTTACAAAGGAGTACATATCACAAACAAAAATTATAACTAAACAATAATTCAGTTCATGGGCAAAAGTTCAGAGCCATTTTATAAATGGCAAATAGATATAAGAAAAGATTCATCATTAGTTATCAGGGAAATACAAATTAAGTACATAGAAAAACTAAAAGTTAAGAAGTCTGCCCAAACCAAGTGTAGGTAAGAATGTGGATTGGCAAACACTTTTATGTATTCCTTATTGGAGAGTGTAAGTTGGCACAACTACTTTGGAAAACAATTGTTCCTTCTCTTATAAAGCTGAGCATTTCATTACTCTACAACTGAGTAATTTTACTCATAGGTGTCATGAAGAAATACTTTAAATATGCATATAAAGACATGTGGTAATATTCATAACAGCATTATTGGTAAGAACAAAAATCCTAAGACAATCAAATTGCCTATTGACAGGACTATAACTAATTATGAAATATCTTTAACTAGAATATTATACATCAGGGAGAAATAAGTGAACTTGTTATTCACATATGATTCTGAATGAATATCGGGAAAATACTGGATGAGAAAAATATGTCATGAAATAATAACAAACAAAATGATATTATTTTTAAAATACTTAAAAACAAGAACAAATAATATATCGAGAAGGAAGTTGGAGAGTAAGCTAGGGAAGGAACACATAAAGATGCAGTGACTTTGGTCATAGTCTATCTCTTGTGTGAATGTTGGGCCCATAGCTATTCATGTTACTGTTCATAGTTCCTCTTTAATATATGAATCCCATGAGAAACAAGTCTTGCATATTTTACCCCCAAAAATCTTGTATAGGAAGAAGAGTGGTCTTCAAGTAAGTATGCAACGAAGTTTAAACAAAATATATCTCTTTTCACTGGGACTCTTTCATTGGAAATTTTCACTGGAACTCTTTCACTGGAAGTTTTCACTGGAACTCTTTCAATGGAAATTCTGCCTTCTCCAAGCACCATTTATCTGTGTCCAAAGTTAGATTTGCTTAATTTCTGATTTCAGTGTTCATGAATGCCTCTAAAATTCATAAATAGAAAATTACAGGACTTTTTTAAAAATTTTGCTTGGTGTTCTCTTTTCCTCCCTTCTTTTTCTAGTTTCTTTAATTTCAACTAAGTTATTAAAAATTTTTATAGTTATTTACTCTTCTTCCTTGTGCATGCATCATCTCTAAGATACTTCTAAAATACCTCTTTTTCTCAGTGTGAAACAACTTTCTCAAAGTTGATAGCTGATCTTTTCAATATTTATTTATTTTGGGGTATGTGTGGTACTAGAGATTGAACCCAGGAGCATTCTACCTCTGAGCTACACCCCTAGCCCTATTTTATTTTTATTTTTGAGACAGGGTCTAAGTTGCTTTGGCTGGCCTTGAACCTGTACTCCTCCTGTCTCAGCCAATCAAGCAATAAGATTTCAGGCATGTGCCACCATGACCAACTAAACTTTTCAATATTTTAATATAATTTTCAGGTAATTTTTCCATGCCTCTGTGTCAGTACTTGCAGTTTCCCTAGAACTCCAATAATAATTCCAATAGCTAACATTTATAGAGCACTACTGTGTTCCAGGTTCTGGTTTAAGTATTACTTATTCTAGTATCCTCATGTTACAGATGAAGGAACTGAGGCTCAGAGTGGTTAAAAATCTTGTCCAAGGCAATATGAGGCAAGGCTGGAATTCAAACCAGGTACTGTAGCTTCAGATTCCATGTTCCTAATGACCACAACTCAATGCTTTTATACCTTTTTTATCAACCAGTTTTCTATCTGAAGCAATAAAGACTTGTCTGCTATGTATCTTTCATTGTAACCTGTATGATACCCATATGGCTGAGATGTTTCAGGTGTTAGACTTGCTCTACTTGATCCTAGAGTAATGCAAATATAAGTAATATAGCTTGTTAGACTAATTCAGGGGCACAATTACAATCTGATTTATTTATTTATTTATTTTTGCGGTACTGGGGGTTGAACTCAGGGGCATTCTACCTCTGAGCTATACCCCCAGCCCTATTTTTTATTCTTTATTTTGAAACAGGGTCTCACTAAGTTGCAGAGTGCCTCCTTGGTAGCTGAGGCTGGCCATGAACCTGGATCCTCCGGTCTCAGCCTCCCAAATGCTGGGATTATAAGCATGCGCCACCACGCCTGGCTCTGATTTATTTTTAATTTAATATTTTGAAGTACTGAGGAATGAACTTAGGGATATTCTACCTCTGGGCTATACCCCCAGCCCACTGTGTGTGTATATATGTATGTATATATATATATATATTTATTTATTTATTTATATATATTTATTTATATATATTTTTTGAAACAGGGTCTAAGGTTTTGAGGGTCTCTCTAAATTGCTGAGGTTGGCCTTGAACTTGCAATCCTTCTGTCTCAGTTTCCTAAGTACTGGGATTACAGGAATGTCTGGCTAATTTAATTTAAATGCATGTGTAATATGCATTTTAAACATTATTAAAAATTCCCCAAATAAAAAAATATAATAGTGTAAAATTTCTTCCTCTTATATATTTGCCACTCAGCCCCCATATCTCTCTTTCATGTGATTGATTTTATGTTTCTTGAGGCCTGCAGAGAGAATATTTTTCACCTTAACTTCCTACTGGCAGTATATGACATTCCAGCTTACCCACGTCTTAACCAGCACTTATTACTCATTTTTATTATTATTATTATTATAGCTATCATGGTGGGTGTGAGGTGATACCTCATTGTGGTTTTGATTTGCATTTCCTTAAGTGGCTTATGGAGTTGTGTATCTTTTTTGGTGTAATGTCTATTAAAATCCTTTGTCCCTTTAAAAACAGAATTATCTCTTTGTTGTTGACCTTACAATATATTCTGGATACCAGATTTTTTTCAGTAAGAAATATAGTGTCTTCCTTTTTTTTATGGCATCCTTTGAAGAACAAACATTTTAGATTCTGGTGAAGTCAAATCTGTCCATCTATTTTACTTTTTTTTTGTGTGTGTGTGTGGTACTGGGGATTGAATTCAGGGGCATTCTACCTCCGAGCTATACCCCCAGCCCTATTTTTTATTCTTTATTTTGAAACAGGGTCTTATTAAGTTGCAGAGGGCCTCACTAGGTAGCTGGGGCTGGCCTCGAACCCAGATCCTCTGGTCTCAGCTTCCCAAATGCTGGAATTACAAGTGTGCACCACCATGCCCAGCTTTATATTTTACTTTTCTTTCTTGTACTTTTGGTGTCATATGTTAGAAACCATGGCCTAAACCAAAGACACAAAATTTACTCCTATGTATCCTTTTATGGGTTTTATAGTTTAAGCTCTAATATTTAGGTCCATGATCCATTTTCAGTTACTTTTTATATATGGTATAAGGGAATATCTGAATTATTTTTTTCTTCTTTTTACATTTGAATATCCAGTTTTCCTCAGAACCATTTGATGAGAAGACTATTCCTTCCCCATTTGATGTTCTTGGTATCTGTATTGAAAATGAATTTCCCTAAAGTGTATAGCTTTATTTCTGGACTCTCAATTCTACTACTCTCTTGACTTATATGTCTACCATTATGCCTGTACCATGCTACTTTCTTGATTATCATCATAACTGTGTGTTAAGTTTTGAAATAGGCAGTATCACTCTTCTAACTTTGTCCTTTCTCAATATTGTTTTGGCTGTACTGAATCCCTCAAGTGATTTGCTTATCAGTTTCTTCAAAAAGGTAACTGGGATTTTTTTTATAATTGCATGGATACTGTAGATCAATTTGGGGACTACTGCCATTTTAATAATATTAAGTCTTCCAATCAATGAACATGAGAGATCTTTCTCTTTATTTAGATCTTCTTTAGTTTATTTAATCAATTTTTTTTCCCCAAGTATATGTTTTGTGCTTCTTTTGTTAAATTTATACCCAGGAATTATTTTTCTGATGTTCTATTATAAATAGAATTGTTTCTTAATTTCATTTCCAGATTTCTTATTGCTAGCATGTGGAAACATAGTTATTTTAAATTATTTATTGGATTTATTTTGGATTAAATGTTTAGTCCCTGATATATCATTTTAGCAGGCAGTTAACACTTTCTTTTATAGATTTTTCTCTTTTCAATTTTTTAATTGATTGAAATTCTAGCTCAGTAATTAGGGAAAGGTCCATCCTGCTGGTGCTTTTGTGGCTGTACTATGATATCTTATTTAAATGATGGCCTTGCATGTTCTAGTTGATTCCTGTGGACTCTGAATTGGTATCTTCGCTTATCCAAATTCTGCCTATTGTCCCACATGCTTGATTGCTGCAGTGGGTCCTTTTTGTTTGCATTTGAGCACTCAGTCATTACTTTCCAAAGCAGTAATCCTGGTGCCAGGTGGAGTTGCTTCTTGCTCAAGCCTGGACACTAAAATTTCCACTTTGAAAAAAAAACCCCTTAGGTTTTTCTGTTGGCACTGAACACTAGCACAGTCCTGTTGCTGAATTAACTTTTTAGGTCCTGGGAGTCTCTTCTGTCTAGCAGAACTTGCATCAGGCAACCCTAGTCTTCTACAGTGGTTTTTCTTAGCTTTGAACTATTGGAGTCTTTGTTCCCTCCCTCACAAAAGCCATCGGAAAAAATCATTCCATTTGGTGTACCTTCTCCTGTCACTGGTTCTATAGCCCAAGGGCCTGCCTTTGTTGGAACATTAAAAAAAAATCTGTTACATACATTTCTAGAGCAAAGAGTGCCTCTTAGATAAGGGAGCCCCCTTAAAATTCTTTTTGACTAAGGACATTCCTTTCCAAGGTGACTTGCTCTACCCAGATAGGCAAAGAGGTGGAGGGTGCCAGAGGCATTATACAATGAAAAGGTGTTCCATCTGATAAATCATTCCATTTCAGTTTTTAAGAGACCATCTATTGCACTGGCTCAGCGCTCGTCACAGTATTCAGAGATGTTTCCTTGAAGTTCAAAGTTGTGCTAGTGCATCGAGTGTGACTTGAAAGCTTGCTCCTTCACATCTATTTCTTCTATTCTTAAGTTAAACTCCCCTGTTTCCTTTTCAAAGAGGTGGATTATCTTGCTTTTTTTTTTTTTCCTGGTGGATTTGACATTCTGTGTATTCCATCAATTTTTCTTTTTCTTAGTCATGGTAAAGAGCAAAGCATTTAACAGTTTAGAGAAAAATATGCTAAGATAAAGTATAGAGCAGTTTGAAAGAGTCTCACTTACTCTAAATGCACTCGTAGACAGTGCTAGCTGAGTTACTGCCAATTCTGGTGAGCACATCAGGCTGAGAATTAGAACACTGAATCATGTTTGTAGAAATCTGTGATCATAAATAGAAGGCTTAGTCTTTATAGTAGTATAAAGGGGGGCATCCCAAGTTCAGCAGATTTAAGGCCAGGATCTCTGTATTAAATATGTGAAGCATATTTGCAATGTGAGAATGTTTATTTTACTAATTTGTTAATTTTCTTTCCAATTACCTTCAAGGTGCATTTACTTCAATTATGATGGATCTCAGTCAGCCTATTAGAGCAAAGAGAAGCCAGTCAAGTGGCATTGTAGGAAATTACTTTTTTTTCCCTTTGGGAGGAGAACAGCTGTTCCACATGTATGATTTGTGACTGTTTATCATGAAAGATTACTCACTATATCGATCCTAAGCAAACTTCTATTTTTTTGGTTAAATTTGAAAAGAGCCAAATAACAAAAACAGCCAGGAGTTCCCTGGGAAGTACTTACATGGTTCCTCCTCTGCTGAGACTTGCACAGTATGCTGCGGGCCACAGGCCAGGTAGGAAGCAGGACAAGCCTCGTTTTGCCTGTGTCTGAAATCCTCTTTCAGGCCAGCTATTATGGTAGGCACTTACCATATGTGAAAAAGAAAGTTAAAAGCTGTACTTTTTCTTTTTAAAAATTGTATATACGTAAAGTGTGCAACATAGTTTTTTGACATACGTATATAATAAAGCAATTGCCATATTTTCTATTCACAGTTTTTCTAGGTCACAATTATGACTGAATTATTGTTACAAATCTCAATAGATTTAAAGCTAATAGGAGAGAGAAAGATTGTTAATCCAAGTGACTGTGGGAATACAAAGCACTGGGCTAGTTCATTACCTTTTCTTGTAAAGATAAGAGAGGAGTGTAAAGAATATGAACAAATTGATTACTCAAAATGGAAAACAAGGATTTTTAGGTAGGTGGGAAAAATTGTTCTTTTAAAATTGTACCTAATTTCTAGGTTTTTGATCTCTCTCAAGTTGACTCCTGTGCAGGGTGAGAGGTAAGAGTTTAATCCCATTTTTCTAAAAATGTATAACCAATTTCCCCAACATCAGTTTTTGAAAAGGCTGTCTTTTCTCCAATGCATATGCTTGGCATCTTTGTCAAGAATCAATTAACTATAAATATGTTTATTTCTGTATCTTCTATTCTGTTCCATTGGTCTATGTGTGTGTTTTTGTGCCAATACCATGCTATTTTTATTGCTATTACTCTGTAGTATAATTTGAAGTCAGGAATTGTGATGCTTCCTACGTGGCTCTTATTGCTGAGAATTGTTTTCGCTTTTCTGGGTCTTTTGTTTCTTCATATGAAATTTGTGACTGATTTTTCTAGGTCTGTGAAGAATGACATTGGTATTTTGATAGGGAATTGCATTGATTCTGCAGATCACTTTTGATAGGATGGCCATTTTTATAATATTTATTCTGCCTATCCAATAGCAAAGGAGATCTTTTCATCTTCTAAGATCTTCAATTTATTTCTTCATTGTTTTATAATTTTCATTGTAGAGATCTTTTACTTCCTTGGTTAGGTGTATTCCTAGGTATTTTATTGGTTTTGAGGTTATTGTGAATGGAATTCTTTTCTGGATTTCTTTTTAAGTGGATTCATGGTTGGCATATAGAAAAGCTACTGACTTTTTTAACTTGATTTTGTATCCTGTTACTTTGCTGAATTTGATAGTCAGCTCTAGAAGTCTTTTGGTTGAGTTTTTTGGGGTCTTCTAAATATAGGATCATGTCATCTGCAAATAGAGATGATTTTAGTTCTCTTCCTATTTGAATTCCTTTGATATTCTTCTCTTGTCTTATTGCTCTGGCAAGAGTCTTGAGGACTATATTTAAAAGGAGTGGTGATAGTGGGCATCCTTGTCTCATTCCTGATTTTAAAGGGAATTACCACAGTTTTCCCCCATTCAATATGGTGTTGGCTTTGAGTTTATTGTATACTGCCTTAATGATGTTGAGGTAAGTTCCTTTGATTATGATTTTCTGCAGTGTTTTTAACATGGATGGGTGTTGGATTTTGTCAAATGCTTTTTCAGAATCCATCGAGATGATAATGAGATTTTTGTCCTTAGTTCTATTTATGTTGTGAATAACATATTGATTTGCATATGTTGAACCAGCCTTGCATCCCTGGGATGAAACCAATTTGATCATGGTGTACAATTTTCTCGATGTGCTTTTGAATGTGCATTGCTAGCATTTTGTTTAGAATTTTTGCAGCTATATTCATTAATGATATTGGTCTGAATCTACTAGAGGAGGGTATAGGCCCAACACTCCAACATATAGGAACAGGTAGAAATTTCTTCAATAAGACCCCAAAAGCTCAGGAAATTAAAACAAGAATTAGTAAGTGGATGACATTGAACTAAAAAGTTTCTGCTCATCAAAAGAAACCATCAAGGGTCCAAAGAGAAAACTTACAGAATGGAAGAAGATCTTTTCTAGCTATCCCTCTGATAGAAAACTAATATCTAGAATATAAAAAGAACTTAAAAGACTATGCTAAAAAAACCAAATAACCCAGTCAAGAAATGGGCAATTGAACTAAATAGACACCTTACAAGAGAAGAGACACAAATGGCCAATAAATACCTGAAAAGACACTCAACATTATTAGCAATTAGGGTGATGAAAATAAAAACTATTCTGAGATTCCATCTAACTCCAATTAGAGTGACTATTATCAAGAAGACAAAAAACAATAAGTGCTGGTGAAGATGTGGGAAATTGGAACTCTTCTACACTGTTGGTGGGAATGTAAATTAGATCAGCCACTATGGAGATCAGTGTGGAGATTTCTCAGAAAATTGAGAATGGATCTACCACATGATCCATCTATACTACTCCTGGGTATCTTTCCCAAGGGACTAAAGTCAGAGAATTACAGCAATATATACATATCCATGGTCATAGCAGCACAATTCACAATAGCCAAATTATGCAACCAACCTAGGTGTCCATCAACAGATAAATGGATTACAAAATTGTGGAATATACACACAGTGGAATTCTACTCCGTAATAAAGATGAAAAAAATTCTGTCATTTGTAGGGAAAGGGATGGATGTAGAGAACATTATGTTAAGTGAGACTAGGCAGCCACAGGAAGTGAAGGGCCATATGTTTTCTCTAATATGTGGAAGCTAGGGAGTAATCATGATACCAGAGGGACTTCAGATAATGGAGGAGAAACTTCAGTGGAGCCAGGGAGGTGGTCTAGAGGAAGGGGAAGGGAAGGGAAAGGAGGATCAGTGAAGGAATTACTTCCATTGACATTTGTACGTATTTGAGAATACCAATGCCAATCTCAATACCTTGTACGGGGAAGGGGAGGAGACAGTGAGGAGGGAGCCAAGGGCAAGCCCACCAGTGCTGTGTGCATGGGTATCCCTATCACTGTGATTTACATTGTGACATGAGACTATAATGCACCAATAAAAGTACATAAAATTATACCTATACATTTTCTGAATTCGTAAATTTGTCACTACTTTATTTGCTGAAAAGAATAAGCTCTTTCAAGATGGCCTGCCATTTAAGTACAAATATATATCTCCTGTGGGATGTAACTCTTAATCACAAGGCTATACTTATTATAAAGCTTTACATATTTTAAAGAACTTTTATTTATTCATTAGACGTTCACTCTAAGGTATACTTATTAACATGTAGAAATTGAATTAATTCACCTCAATTTAATATACACACTGTGATGATTAACTCACTGTTCATGACATTAACTTTATTCTGCCACCTTGGTGCATAAGAGGCAAAAATTCACTTGTTATTAGAAAGCAAGAGTGTCCTATTTTTTTACTTTTCTTCCTATGCTCCCTTGAGAAAAACAAATTAGTGATCCAGACAGATTCATTTCTAACCACACTGTGAAGTGCATTTTGTTATCACATGTATTACTAATTTCAGTCCTCAAGAAATCCTTGAAAGACAAATGGTACTATTGCCAGGGAAATACTCCTGAGGAAACTGAAGCTTAGAGAGGGCAAGCAACTTGTCCAGGGGGATGTAGGACATGTCAGAGCCAGGAACCAAACCCACGTCTGCCTGTCCTAATGGCCCAGCTCTTTTCACGGGCCATGCTGACTTCAACAGCTACAGAGTTCTAGCCATTCAATTCTATTCGTTAAAGCTCCCTTCAGGAAAATTTTCTGTACTCATATTCCTTTTCCAAGGCTATTGGATTAAAGTGACTTCTGTAAATGTGAAACTCAGATTTAAAGCTTATATGAAGAGGGGACACCATTGCTATTTTTCCTGCTACTTTTGAGACATTTGCAGGATTTGGGATCTGTTTGTTTACATGGGAACTTTTGGTACATTGCTGTATTAGATGGTCCTGCTGGAGCAGCCATGAAGGTGGCTGAATGTCAGTGGATGATCTAATTCCCAGGAAGAATTCAGGCATTCCTTTTAAAACCTGGCCTTCTGAGCATCACTCTTCTCTTCCCACCACCACTTCTTTTGTTCATTGGCTCATTTTCTCTTGCTTGAACTATTGCCAGTTTCTTCATTGATATTTCTACTTCTAACCTTCCTTTTATATCTGCCCCGGGACTGATCTTCTCAAAATCAGCATTCATCCTACCATCTGCTGCTTAAACCCCTTGAATGCTGGCCACTGCTTCCTGGATACCACACCAGTTCCTTAGGGCTGTGTACAAAATTCTCCATGAGCTTCAACCTCAGACCACAACACCATTGTAGTGCACAGCCTGTTATTGGGACACATCTGAAATACTTGCAGAGAGCTCTGGATGCATTATGTAATTTAACATCTTTATGGCTTCTGTCAAATTCTGTCTTATTCCTGGAATACCTCTAGCCTCACTGCTCCCTGGACATCTCTCCAGCCCCAGGTCTACCACTGTCACAACAGGCCACCGTAGCAGGCATCTGTTCTTGTCTGCCTAGCATTCATCTTTTTCTTTAGGATGCTGATCCAGTAATATAATGAGATTCTGGTAATGCTGCCAGTCATAGAATCTGCTTTATTGATCATAGAGGTGGGTGTGTCACCCCTAGGTATGGACAATCATAGAACCTTGTTGAACATAAAATGACGGGCCCAGCATTGGGCATGTGGTGTAAGCCATGACAATCAACATCTTCCTTGGAATTAATATGCCAACTAGAGACTTTCTTCTTGAGTCATTAACTGACTGAACGTCACTGCTGAAGCCTCTTTGCCTATTTCTTGACACATAAAGAGGCTGAAGCAGAAAGTTCATGTTTAGAATGAAGCAGCAGTGAGAGGTGGGAAGAGAGGCCTGAAGCATTGCACCTCTGAGACCTACTTTTATTAGCCAGCAGACATTGGTAAAATTAATTTATTTCCCCAAGCTCTGTATTTTTTTATTCTATAAAATGGGGAAAATATAAGTAATATTACTGACCTAATAGAGTTCTGTGGAGATTGTGTGAAATAGTGCATATAAAGTACTCAACACACTGCTTAGCATAGGGTGCATGCTCGATAAATGTTAGTAGTGACTGTCATTGTAATTGAAGTTAGAAGCTCTTTTCTTTCTCATCCCTAGGGATCCAGGGGCTTCTCTATTAGTCTTTAGGTCTATTTTTATCACTGACTAATTTGGGGACCATTTCTCTTTTCCCTCTTAGCATTTGCTAATAGTGCAGCTGACTCACATTTACTTCATTTATTTGAACCATTTAAATAATTTAAATCTTAGTAAATATACTTTAAGAACATTTTCATTTAATTGCAATGATATTAAAATATTTAAGATACTACACTGCATGAGGAGATGGACCAATGAGGATGCTTTTTCTATTACTAGAAATCTAATCCATTGTAACACAAAATAATTCTGATGGTCTCAAGTACTAAATTACTAAGTGGGTATGTTAGAATAAGGATATATGTAACGAGGGCATTCTGTGTGCAATTTGGCCGACTCAGCACAATTGCTCCAAGAACTTGCAATATTTTTCTCTTATTAACAGACTGACCTCATATTTTTATGGGAAAATTGATAAACATTCCTTCTTAGTGTCCTCTTAAGATGCATATGAATTGTATTTTAAAGCGTGTAGTCAGTAACCTCATTTCATTTCCCTATTCAGTGTCTCTGACCCAGCTCTTTAAAGAAATGCAGCATCAGCATCTCTCTCATCCTTCCCTTTAGCTTGCCTGAGGTCTAAGCAGAATCCCCCCAAATCCATTGGTGAGATAGTGGGTGGAGCGACACTAATGATCTCTGATATTTCCCTTTAGTTTTGGCCTGAGATTGCCCTGTTCTGCCTGCTCTGGGGAAGAAGTCGTTGAAAACCACACAAGGGCACACTCAGGGATGTCAAAGTAATAGGAGAGCCCTGCGCAAGATGAGGAGCCTGGGGCCAGCCTTGGTTCTGCCATTTGCTGTGTGACCTGGGGTAAGTCTCTTTTCCTTTCTGATGTCATTCTTCACTTGTAAAATGAAAAGATCTTTGTGGTGTCTAAGATCCATGGCAAAGGTATGATTTATATCCTAAAGGTGACTTGAACATTTCAGAGTCAATATGAATCTGAATTGTGAATACTTTAACCTGTTCAACTCTAAAAATACTGTGCATTGCTTTACTCAGGCCTTGTTAATTGCAAGGCCATCTGACTAGTCCAGATATAAAGGGAAAATATGGAAGGACCACCCGGGATAGAAAGTGATGTCCTGTTGGGTTGCAGGGATAGGAGAGCAAGTCAAGAACGGAGTCAGCCTATTTTAGACTCAGGCTTCTCACTGCTGCTTCATGGCGCTCATGAGCCCTGTTCCCCACTTCTCTCTGCAAACTGGTTTCTTCCACTTAATTTTGGATATTCTGCTCCCTTGTAATTCTGAACTGTTTTGCTGCAATGTCAAGCTGACCAAACTCTGTGACCTTTTGTTCCCATGTCTCCTGTTATCTAATTGCCTCAGATTGTTCCCCAACCTTGAGAAGAGGAGGCCCAGTGTGGGTCAGGCATCCATCCTTGATCCCCTCAGTGGTGGCCAGGGGCATGGGGTACTTGGAGCTGCTCCTCCCAGGGCAGTTTCTCTAAAAGAGAACGAGATCAGGGAGACAAGGATGGGCATGTTTACCAGAGGCTTAAGGGAAAGCCAATCTAGGGGATAAGGGACTGGAGCGAGACCAGATCTTTGTGTTATTTATCAAAATTGATCAGCTGGATTGGGGCTGAGAAGACACTAATGAGCCTCCTAATCAATCAGACAATCAGTGGTATTCTCTAAATTCCCTCCCAGAGGGATTACACTGTGAACCCAATAATATATGTAGAGTGCCTTGCATGGGGTCTGTAGAGTACGTGCTTCCTCCTCTCAAGAAGTTTCAATTGTCTTATGGAGAGAAAATAACTATCCACTGAAATACAGAAAACATGGACTGGGTCACTGGCTTTCAAGGAAGGGAGAACCTTCTGGAGTTCCTGGTACAGTGATCAGGACAGTCTCAGTTTCGGGTGAGTCTTGAGCACAGGATGGATTTCTGATAGGATATAGAGAGGCAAAAGTGAATAATATATTCAGATTTCAGGAATATGAAGGAGCACAGAGGCCAGATGTTGGGGGTAGTGGATTAATTTGACCTAGTGAGTAACTAAAGCTCTAACCTGAAGATGTAGCGGCTTCTTCCTTACTCAGACTCTACAAGGCCTATTGAGTATGCCCCAGCTCAGAATGCTGTTGGCAGCACAGCTGACCATGCAATCCAGCAGGTAAGACTCTTCATGAACTGGGGCTTTAATAATTTAGAGGCTCTTAGACTCTTAGGAGCACTAGAAAGGAATCTCCAATCAAACTTCTCAGAAGGAGGAAGCTTTGAAGGCAAGCAGACACCCTGGTAGCAGTTGAGGGCTGGCTAGTGGGTGTATAAATGGCCCAGAGGTTGGACTTTAAAGTCTAGGGTTCATTCCAATTTGAGACTATTTTGTTGAGATCAAATAGATATTATGGAAAAAGCTTTTGAGAATGAAAAAAATGCTTTATAAAGGCAATAGTGGTATCCTGTACTGTTAAATGCAAAACTTACTTATTTCTCCTCTAAGCTTCCCCACCATCTGCTTACGTGTCTTAGTGAACACATGTCACTACTTGGGGACTATAGAGACTTATACATACAATGTCACTGTTGTGTCCTGCCATTGTACTACACACGAATATCTTGTGTATTAGTTGCCCATTGTTATGAGACAAATCACCCTGGAACTTAACAGTGTAAAACAACAGGGATTTATCTTCTTTCATGTGCTGAGAGTGAGGAGCCCAGGACTGGAGTAGCTGAGTGGTCCTGGTACAGGGTCTCTAACAAGGCTGCGGTTTGGCCATTGGCCCCTGGAAGCCCTGACTGAGGCTAAAGAATTCATGTGTTCAGTTTTTCATCGCTGTGGCCAAAAATACCTGACAACAACAACTTCGAGCAGGGAAAGTTTATTTTGCTTCAAGTTATAGAGATTCAGTCCATGATTGACCAGCTCCAAGACAGAAACATCATGGCAGGACAGGGTGTGGTGGACTAAAAGCTGATCTGCTTATTGTAGCCAGGAAGGAGAGAGGGGGCCAGGGACCAATATAGTCCTCAGGGTTATGGCCCCAGTGACCCTCCTCTAGCCCTGCCCCACCTTTGAACCTTGCTGTGTTAGAGACCAGGCTTCAATACATAAGTTTTTGGAGTCTCATTCCAGATCCCAAACCACAACAATCTACTTCCAAGCTCGCTCACGTGGTTCTGGTAGATCTCAGTTCCTTGATGGCCATTGGTTAGAGACTTCAGTTCCTCACCACATGGGCCTCTCATAGGTTGTCTTAATGCCCTCATGATGTGATAGCTGGCTTCTTCCACATTGAACAGGGGAACACTCAATAGCAGAGCCACATTCTTTTTATAACTAGGGAGGTAGGACCTTTGAGAGCCATCATGGAGGTTAGCTACCACACCTTGAACCTTTGGGCATGACAGCTAACTTTTCAGAGCTTTGCATTATTCTCTACTAAATGGGAATAAAATTGCTGGCTAGAGGTAATGATATCATGGAGTTTTACTGAGGCTTTAATGAGGTAATGAGTGAGAAAGCCTTTACTTAATGAAAAATTTGATGCCAGGATTCTGGAGGTGAGGACTGAAAGTCAAAGGTAGTGTAGAATTCCAATCTTATACAGAGAGAAACATAGACTATCTTAGGTCACAAACCCTTTTCCCCATCATACACACTGTAAGGTCCCTTGGGGCTTGACAAATTGAGACCATGTGGAGTTTGGGGTTAGCTTTAACTTTTTATTTATTTATTTTTGCAAAATAAGCATTTTTTTGTTTTTAAAGAAAACATCTGAAAAAAAAAACAAACTTCAATGCAGTTTGAAAAATTGGAGGACATTTATTCTTACCATACAATTTGTTAATTAGTCAATTGTCCATGAATTAAAACCATATGGGTCAATTTTACTGAAACGATGCATAACTTAGAAAGATATATTTTGGGTTGCACCTAATGTAAGGACACTAAACTGTGCAATCTAATAAAAACCATCCCATGTCCTGACCTTATTTACCCTTATTCATGTCAGCATCAGGGCTGATCCCCAGGTAAGATGTTCGTGTCCACCAACCGGCTGGTATCATTTCTCATGTGCACATGTGAGACCCACCTCTTAACAGCTGTTGCTGCACAAACAGATTTATATGGTGGAAATGCACACCTCATCCAGACAAAGTAGTATGTGGGGTTACCTGCTGAGCCAGGTGAAGCCTCTGGCTCTCCAAACAGTCATTTGATAATCATGCCGTATTTTCTGGTGCTCACGTTTTGACTTACTTCTCTGACCTCTATATATTTTATCTGTCCATAATCCCAGTTCTCACTGATTCCTTTTTTTACTGGAATCACAAGATCATAATTGTTAAGAGTTTAGAGAGGGAGGTACTTAGTACTTGAGAAGACCCAGGGTGAAATTCAAGTAGAAGACAAGGAATATTGCAACAACACTGAGATTGTATGCAAAGTGTTTTTGCTTTGTTGGTGGGTCCATTTAAGTTCATAAGCTTCTCAATTTTCCTATGAAAAGTATTATGGGCTGAATCATGTCCTCTCTTAAACTTATACATTGAAGCCCTAGCCACCCAGCACGTCAGAATGTAACTGTATTTAGACATAAGGCCTTTAAATACTAAGTTAAACACCTTTAAAGACTAAGTTAAAATGAGACTAATCTGACTGGATTGGAAGAGGAATCTGGACACAAAAAAGAGATACCAAGAGTACGCATGCATAGAAGAATGCCACATGAAGAGGTAGCAAGAGGGTGTTCATCTTCAAACTGCGAAGAGAGGCCCCAAAAGAAGCCAAAGCCGCCGACAAAATGATTTTTGACATCTAGCCTCCAGAATTGTGAGGCAATGGATGTCTATTGTTTATGCCACCCAGTCCGTGGTATTTTGCGATGGCATCCCTAGCAAACTAGTACAAAGAGAGGGACTTGCCCAGAGGCACACTGCAAAGGATGAGTGCGTGGAGACGAGAATTGAGGGGTCAGAACTGTATTGTATGAAATCTATTGTTCTGTCTTATTGTTATTTTCTGTGAGACCCTATTTCCCCTGCTCCTGGATGATTCCTTGAACTTATTTGTGGCTTTCTCATCTTTTCTTTTTCACCATCTTCTTAATGCAGTTGTTTGTTTCTGTGATGCCTTTCTAGAATCCAGGCATTTTGCTTGTCTCTGACCGTCAGTAGCTGATTCCTGGTGTCAGACTGTAGGACTTAATATGCACTCATCTCAGACCCCAGGATGACTGACATTAGCAATCCATGACTTGATAACTCACGAGTTTGAAAATCTTGTCTGCAAGAAATGTCGTATTCTTGTATTGGTGAATGGGGAAAGAACTTGGAAGGCAACATCACACTGGTCCCACACACAAAAAAATCCTTCTGTTTTAAAATCCTGGATGTCAAAAAATACTTCTTTTAAATAGATTTTATATAGATAAGAGAGATTCAGGAAACGTTATGGCCATTGCCAGACCAGTCATGCCCTTGCACTGAGCTCTGCAGGGACCTGGCTTGAGTCTACTGGAATGTCATCAGGGTCACCCAGGGCCCCTGGGACTCCAAGCCTGAAAGAAAGCCAGGCCCACAGGGAAGAACCTGGGCAGTGGACATGCATTCTGTATTTCTGCTTGGACCAGGAAGAAGGGTACATTTTAAGCCCCTTCTCCCACTCTTTAGTTCTTGTGTTGGATGACAGTGTGTATACCTATCCCCCTACCTCTCAGAGAAGGTGATACATATCCCAGTCAGGGATTTTTTTGCAGTATGATCTCAGGGATGACATTATAATTTAAGTTAGGCCAATTGGTAGACTCCTATCCCTAGAGGCAGGAACTCCAGGAACTCAAAGATGGGCATTTATACCAAGTAATATCAATCAGACCTTGGTTTTCAGATGAGCTTGGGATAGAGTCCCCATTTCCTGCTATAAGGATCTCAGTCCAGACTTGTTCATGCCTGTGTGTTCTGCTTTGAGGAAGTTTGCTTGAAGGAATGAATCTGCCAGAAAAGCAGTTTTATATGCTTAGTCTTTTTACCTCTTCCTTACAAAGAGCTAGAGTCCTCATGGTCTGCCCCGGGCTTATTATTTCCTGCTTGAAACTCAGTATGTATACCTTTGTTCTGTTCCAATTTGTGCACTGTATGGTACCTGGCCTACTCCACTACTATATCTGTTTTCTGTGGGGAAGGTTGGGGTCCCTCCCTCTGCTGCAGCATAAAGGGGTGTGTGCAGGCCCGCTGTCCTGCACTGGCTACAGGGAGGGACCTATTGGCTATGGAGGACAGGCACCCACTGCTGAAGCCAATCTTGCTTTGTCCTTTTCTTGTATGTAAAGTGTTGTTCAATTCAGTGCTTGACTGTGTCATTTTCCTTGTGGACTCCAACATTGAGATGCAGTGGGTAGAAGTGAGTGCCTAGAAGTCTACCTTTGATAATAGGCAACAGAAGATGAGTGCAAAGAGAATGAGAAAAGAAGGGGAGGGAAGGAGGGAGGGAGAGAGAGAGAGAGAGAGAGAGAGAAAGAGAGAGAGAGAGAGAGAGAATATGAATGAAGGTTCTTTTCCCTGGACCTAATCTTCCTTTAGGCTCATTCTTGACATGTGTTTTTGTGATTTTTTAAAGTTAACTATTTCCCATTTAAAACTATTAAACTATTTCATATCGGATTTTTGTTGCCAGTAACAGAGAGTACAGTTTAGAATAATATATTTTGTCACCTGAGATAGTGGTTTACATGCAGAAGTCTGGGTATTTTATGATGAACTTAGTAAATGCATAAAGAAGTCTTTAGTTGAAGATTTCTTGTGATTTGACCTTATTCTCTTCTAGTTGTAGCTTGACCCAAGTCCCCTGTAGAGGTGGCTTCTTCTGTTCCTATAAGGAAGTAGAGAAGGATAAGAATAAGGAATTAGAGTAAAAGTAGATTATAGAGATCCATGAATATCATGTAAAGAAGTTGGACTTTTCAGGAGATAGAGCTATTTGAGGTATTTGAGCAGGGCTGTGATACCATCAAAGGTGAGTTCAGGAAGATTAGTCTGATAGAAATGTACAAGAAGGATTAGGAAGTGGAGGGGATGGGTAATGGTGAACTAGATAATTTCACTGAAATAACACTTCTGTTCAATAACTAAAATAGCTGGAAATCTAAAAACCATTTCCTTTGAAGTCTCAAACAACTAAAAAGGTGGTTAGGAACAACAGCTAAGATCTTGGTGGAGATGAGATATGAGATCATCATCCAAGACCTCTTTGTTCTTGCTGATCTTGAAAAGACATATTCCGTGGTTCTCAGAGCCATTTCTGTCTCTTTGATTTGTATCTCAAGAGTACAAAGCTACTTTTCCCAGGCTCCTTCGCTCTCCGAGTTCCAGTTAGGTTATGACAATGAAAACTCTAGCGGAAGAGTAAACGAAAAGGGATGAGAATATAGAAACCAACCTAGATTGGGAGGTAAAGATCTGTCTTGTCATCACAAGGACAATGGCCGCAGAGAAAGCCATCTGCAAAGCTAATGGAAAACAGTATTTCTCAGAGGCCATGTTGCCATTGTAAAGTGTCATAATGCCTTCTCTAAATGACTACTGCTTTCTTACTCAGTGAGAAATACTTTTCTCTAAAATCATTTGTGGTTGGAAATGATATCTGTAAGAATGAAATGTCTCTCACTTTTGCCTGAAGGATCTTAGCCACTTTGATAAAAAAAAAAAGCAACCTTGATATCTGATCCATATTCAGGGTTTCTCAACAGAAAAATTCCACATCCCTTTTAACATTTTGGTTTCTAAGAAAGCAGGATTAAGAATCCACTTTGTAGTTCAGACATGAGGTTGAGCCCTTTAGACACAGCTCTGCTCCACTTGGAGCAGATCCAAACACTCTTTCACTTAAACTTCACCTAAACTCTACCCTTTTCCCCAATTCTGTAATAACTCCATTTTTTTCTCTCTCCCTGATGTTTGAGAAGATGCTCCATGAATCCTTTGGCATTTCTCTAGTTGTAACAGGCCAATAAATCTGGTTTTGTAAAACTATAGGTTTGTTCCTAGTCATTTTAGACTGGTGACTAAATTTAGACTAGTCAATTTCTCATACTCACTTACTGTAGACTCCAATAGTTGGGTGTCCATTTCTGCAGCATCCAGGGGTTAACCCCTGAGCATGTGATTAGAAGGAGCAGGCCAGTCTCAATAGTGGTGTAAGAAGCAGGGGCAGTAGTGTGGGCTGGTGGGCTCTGGCCAGGGGGTAGAGTGGCTTCCTGATCTCTGGGTGTCTTTCCTTTTCTTTTTGTTTCCCCAGTTCTTCCAACATTTTTACAACCAATTCTCTGATTATAAACATCCAAATCCCTCTTTGCTAGAAATATATATGTGTCTTTTTACTCATTGGTCATTAGCTAATATAGTGTCTAAACTTCTGAGCTGCATTTTGACAGTTTTCTGGGACTAGAGAGAAAAAGAATCCAGGACCTGTCAAGTATTTCACCTTGGGAAGTAGGAGTTAATCAGAAATAAAACAGCCTCACATGCACCACGGCTTGGCTTCCTGTCCTCTGGGTGGGCCAGGAAACTGCAAGCCTTGAAATTGGATTAGGATGGTCCAGGCTGACTTAAGCCCCCTGTAGGCCTCTAAAATTAATCAGTTTTGGAAATTTTTCAATTTTATATTCTCAAATACTGTTTCTGCTTTTGGGGGGAATTAATTGCTTGTTACATATTCTCACTCCATACTCTTTGTCTCTTACCTCTCTCTTCATATTTTTTATCCTTTTGTTTGTCTATACTTAATCTTGATATAGTCCTCCATTTCTATTTTTTGAAAGAGTTTGTGTAGAATTGGGTGTTATTTATTAAACATTTGATAAAAATATCACTAGAGCAATCTTGGCCTAGGATTTTCTCTATGGGAAGGTTTTTAATTATAAATTCAATTTTCTTTTGTTAATATAGGACCATTAAGGTTATCTCTTTTTTTGTCCTGGATGAGTTTTCTTAACTCGTGTTATTAAAAGAATTTGTCTATTGTATCTGGGTTGTTAGATTTGTTGGCCCAAAGTTACACAAAGTATTCCTTTATTACCCTTCTAATGTCCATAGAATCTCTAGTTATCCCTCTTTTATCATTCACAATTGTAAGTGACTTATATTTTAATCTTTCTTGCTCAATCATTAAAGCTTACCAATTTTTGTTATCTTTTCAAAGAATTGGATTGTTCTATAATTTTTTGTTTACTTTTTACTTTATTGTTTTCTGCTATTTACTATTTTTCCATATACTTATTTAGATTATTTGCTCTTATTTTTCTAATTTTATAAGGCTGGATCTCAGATGACTAGTTCTAGATCTTTCTTATTTTTTAACATAAGCGTTTACCACTATTAATTTCTCTTGGAGCATTGATTTAGCTGTATTCTACAAATATGATATGAATGTTAACTTCATTATGATTAATTTAGAAATAATTTCTCATTTCCTCATGATTTCTTCTTTGACTAATGATTAATTTAGAAGTATGTGGTTTAACTTATTGGGTTTTTATCAATTATATTTTGCTATTGATTTCCAATTTAATTCCTTTTTTTGTTAGAGCACATACTTTGTATTATTTTAACCTGCTACATTTATTGAGACTGGTTTTATGGTCAAGCACAGACCAAATTATTTTTTGTGAATATCCCACATGTACCCATATAGAATATTGTACAACTGTAAATCCTTTGCTGGGTTTAGTGTTCCATAAATATCAATTAAATCAAGATGGTTGATAGTGTTGTTCAGATATTCTGTGTCTTTGCTGCCATGTTATATGGTTCTTTTAGCAATTGTTGAAAGAGTGGTGTTTAAGTTTGCAACTGTGATTATGGAAATGTCCATTTCTTTTTTAATTTGGTCAATTTTTCTTCATGTATGTTGAATCTTCTTATTAAATGCAAGCATGTTTACAATTGCTAAGTCTTCTTAATGAAATTCTACTTTTGACATGAAGAGTTATCACTTTTGTCTCTGGTGAGTTTTTTTTTTCTTGAAATCAGTTTCACTTGATAATAATATCTTTTATATTTTTATATTTACCATTTGCTTGATACATGTATTGTGGTGTGTGTGTAGTGCAGAGACCAAACCCATGATCTCATACATGCTAGGCAAGAGCTCTACCATCAAGCTATACCCCCAGCCTGATGCATATTCTTTTCTTCCACTTACTTTTTGGCCTGTGTATTCATATTTAAAGTCAGTTTCACATAGATAGCATATAATCAGGTCTTATTTTTTATCTATTCTGACTATTTCTTTTAATTGTAGTGTGTCATCTATTTATTAATTACATTAAATATTGATATGGTTGTATTTGAACTTACATATAATAATTTTAATAATTATTTTACTTGTCTCTTCTGTTTCCTTCCTTCTAATCTTCCTTTCTTGCCTTTTATCCACTATTAGGATATATTTTACAATTGTATTTTACTTTTTGTTTTGCTTTTAGATATATTCTTTTGCAATTTTAAGAAAACAGTTGCTCTAGGATTATAATATATATTTTTACAATCTTTTTTCAACCGAATTTTATCCCATCCATACAATAAAAAGCCCTGCAACTATATCTCTCCAGTTCTAGAATTCAGTTCTAAAATTTTTATTTGCTTGTTTTGTAGCAATTCTGTTTTTCCTATGAGATTTGCTGTCTTTGCAGTCACTGCAAGCATATTTTATTTTACTTTACTGAGGATAGTTATAATAGCTGTTTTAAAATACTTGTCTGCCAGTTTGAATATAGCAGAACTAGGATCAGTCTCACTTGATTTTCTTTCCTTTTGAGAATGTGTTCCATTTTGGAGGCCCCTTACACACTGGGTAATTTTAGATTATATGCTTAATAATATGAATACAGTCTTGTACAGATTCTGGATTCTGTGCTTTTTTTTTTTTTTTGCAATGAATATTACTTCTTTTGTTTTAGCAAGCAACTGTCTGGTCTGGTCTTGTACCATAAAGTATCTCTCATGCAGTGCTTTTGGACTCAGTTCAGATCTTTCAGCTATAAATGAGCTGCTTTGAATCTTTTTGCAAATGGGTTGCTCAGGGGTCAGTCAGCAGTGGGTATAGACAGGATCTGTTACTGTGACAAAATGCCCAAGGAAATCAACTCCAAGAAGGAAAGACTTGTTTCAACTCATGGCTTCAGAGATTTCAGTCCACATTCACGGGGCTTCTTATTTTCTTATTTCTGGTCCTGAGCTGTGGCAGAATATCATGGCAGGGAGCTCATGGTAGAGCAAAACCACCAACTCAGGACAGCCAGAAAGTAGGAGGGAGGGACGGAGGGAGGGAGGAAGAGAGAGAGAGAGAGGATCCCTTCAAAGGCATGTTCCCAGTGACCTACTTCTTCCAACCAGGCTCCAACTCCTCCAGTTTGCACCACCTTCCAGTAGCACCACTAGCCAGGGACCAAGCTTGAACACCTGAGCTTCAGAGGGACAAGAAGATACAAACCACAAAGCCCACTATTCCTGGCCACACTTGGGCCAGCGCTTGAGGCCAGGGAAACAGAAACTTATTTGACACAGCACTTTTCTTCCTTCTCTGGAAGTTGTTTTCATGTTTGTCTTCTGTATTCATCCTAGCCTGCGGTTTTGGCACCACTAAGAGATCTCCATCTTTGCTACGCCTTGACGTTAGGGCCTTTCTCAGTGGCTTTTTAGGGGACCGCAGTTGTGTGGCAGGTTTTGGCAGATGAGCAGACACCTTAGTTGAGGCTCAGTGAGTGCAGAGGTGTCCAGTCACCTCCACAGTCATTTCGGGGTTCCCGGAGAGCAGTGTGAAGTGACCTCTTTCCATACGTCTTTCCTTTTCTTTACTTGTTAATTCCTTCCTTCCCCTTGTAGTCTATAAATATGCTCATGTCTCTCTGGTTTCAAAAAACCTCTCTACTTGGTAATCTATCTGGTAACAGGCTCTCTCCATTCATCATGGTCAAATTCTTTTTTTCTTTTTTTGTATTTGTTTGGTACTGGGGATTGAGCCCAAAGGCATTCTACGTCTGAAATACATCTCCAACCTTTTTATTTTGAAATAGAGTCTCACTAAATTTCTGAGGGTATTGCTAAGTTGCTGAGGGTGACCTCTGTCTCAGCATCTCAAGCGCTGGGATTACAGGAGCGGACCATTGTGCCTAGCTTTCCACAGTCAAATTCCTAAAAACAACCAGGCATGGTGGTGCATGCTCGTAATCCCAGTACTTGGGAAGCTGATACAGGAGGACTACAGGTTCAAGGAAACTTTGCAAGGAACCTTTAGCAATGAATCCCTGTTTCAAAAAAAAAAAAAAAATAATGGGGCCCAGAGGTAGAACACCCCTGGACTCAATCCCCAGTACTTAAAAAAACATCCTGAAAACAATGTTTCTCTCCTGGCATCCACATTTTATCTTTATACTGCTTAAGTCAGGCATTCACCATTTCCAAACCACTTTTGTTGAAGAGCACCAGGGACTACCCGAATCCCTAATCCAGTAGCTCCCCTCTGCTGCCATTTCCCTGCTACCTTTTCCACTGCAGCTCCAGCTTTTCTTGTGCCATTTCCTGCCTCTACACACTAGTACTTAATCATTGATCAGAAACAGCCTTTTCTTGGCTTTTCTTTTTGTATATTCCCAGTGGTTTAATTTCTATGGTTCCTTCCCTTGCTTTTTAACCCCATGCGCTCCCCCTGGACAAATCTCATTTATGCCCAGGGCCCAATTGTTACCCCACTGGTGGCTCTCATAATGATTTCTCTAACCATAGGAGACTGGACCTTGCCTGCCTGTTATTCGGTAGCTCTGCCACATTCTTCTACACAGGCGCTTTCTTAGCATCTTTAGCTGCTTGAGGGACTCTGAACAATCTTGCAGTTTCCACTGCCTGAGATCTTCTTCATTTGCACATCTGGATTAAGGGCCATCCTCCTTTATGAGACATTTAGACATTTGCTTTTTGAGATCCTCATGGAGTTTTGCATGTGTTCTCAGTTATGGCACTTATTCCTGTGCCTTGTACAAGTTTGTGAGTTTGTTCCTTTGATGTACTGTCATTTGTTATTTTGTTTTATTTTTCAGCACTAGAGATTGGAACCAGGACTTCCTGCATGCTAGGCAAGTGTTCTACCATTGAGCTCCATCTCCAGCTCTTGTTAGACTCATGGGAACAAGGCTGACATTATTTTATTTCTGATCTCATCAGCTTGAATATCACCAACAATTAGATAAGGTTTGTTGAACATGGAAGTGAATGAATACTTTGAGAAAGGGTGTGATGAGAAAAGGGAGTGGGATGGGAAGGAAAGCAAGAGGATGGCATTATTACTTCTATTGTCGATTCTGCGGTTTACAGTATGCAAAGTACTTTTTCCTTCTAACATCTGATATAATTTCATTAATTATAATGAAATAACGTGATCTCATCAAGGACAGGACTATTTTGTCTGATATACCTTAATGCCTAGGCTGGTGCCTGGTGTACAACTATTTGGTAAATATTTACTGAATGTTCTCATTTAATTCTCCTAGCAAACCCATGAGTGAAGGATTGCTATAATTCCTAGATTACCATGAGAAAATAGAGGCTCAGAGAGCTCAGAAGAGGTTAGTCCCGGTTCATTAGATAATAATAACGAGATCAAGACTCAAATGTGTGCCTTCTGATGTCAAAACCCACTTTATTCCCACCATATCACCTTGCACCGCTTTGCAATGCTGCTATATGCCAGTCATGGGGAGCCAGGTGGAAGTATCTCGAGGGGAATAAAGCAGCTCCCATGTGAATTACACTTTAAATGGAGGGAAGAAGCCACCCTCAAGCCAATGTAAGTGGCTCAAAAACCTGGCGATAAGCATCAGCTTCTTTATGGTCAGGTCTCTTTCATCTATTTCTGCAGTTTTCAGATGAGGTGGTGCCTGCAGGGGGCAAAGCCCATGTGGTCTACATTCTACAGGGAAATGGGAAGAAGCTTTCTTCTCTGATCTGGCCATGTGACTCAGTCCTAATGGGATGAGCAAAATGAAAACCACAGCTTTCTTCAGCTGTCAACATTCCAAAGCCTTGTCTAAGGACTCCCATTTGCCATTACTTGGCAGTCAATATTCATTATTGGAGGATTCTGGGCCTGACGTATAATAAATGCAAAGTAGATTATTTGGATTATAAAACCTTACATTCACTTATTCACTCTTGAGAATTAAACAATGTGATATAGAATAAAAGCTCATGCAAATTCCAGCCTTTTGCCTCCCGCTCTATGTCTGCCAGCCTGTGCTTTGCAATGACAGATCAACAGCAAAATGCAGCAGGCCAATTTACAAAGCTCAGTTGCTGGCACAGAGGATGAGTGAGCTCTGATGGCCCTGAACAGAAGAAGTAGAAAGACTCGGATGAGCAGTCAGTTGAATGAAATGATCGTTGAAAGAAGCCAGCAGTACTTTTTATTTTTGCAGGGTGATCTTTTTTTTTTTTCAATGTCTGAGCACAATTAGTCTCAGAAATTTTGAGAGTTGTATGAGAAAGATGCTCTGTTAGTTTTCATAGAAATGCAAGAAGGATGTTACTGCCTTTCTGAATATCACATCAAATGTGGTGCTTGATCAAATAAGGCCTCTTTGTACCTGTGTTCACTCTTCCTCCCACTTTTCAAGTCTTCTCATTCTGCAAGGCCCACCTACCTGGTTAACCTACCTCATGCTTCCTAGAGACCAGTGGCTGGGGAATAAGACATTTTGGTTGAGTATTGTCAGATCAGAGGCACTGGCCCTGAGGAAGTCAATGATATTGACTGCAAATGATGTTACCAGCAGTCCAAAAAAATAGTAGCTCAAAGTCTAATCTCCCTGGCACTATTATACACAGGTGCTGATCCACTTGATGGGGCCACACTAGCAGCATTTTAACTGGTGATCCACTAAGTTAGGTGCCTATCAGTGTCTTGGTTCTGAGGGTCTGTCCAAGTTGAACATACAGGAATAAGCTCTCCAACGTTGAATCCGATAGGTTGTTAGGTTACCAGATGTAACGAGTTGAATGGTGACCCCCAAGGTTATGTTAGGTTTCATTCAAGGGAAATGATGAAAATGGCCTTATTTGGAAAAAGGCTCCTTATAGTTGCAATAATTAATTGAAGGATTTTGAGATGCGATCAGCCTGGATGAGCTGAGTAGGCCTAAATCCAATGACAAATGTCCTTAAAGGAGACACACAGGTAAAGAGAGTCAGAGAAGCTGGGTGTGGTGGTGCACAGCTATAATCCCAGTAATTGGGAGGCTGAGACAGGAGGATCACAGTTTCGAGGACAGCCTGAGCAATTTAGCAAGGCCTCAGCAATTTAGTGAGACCCTGTTTCAAAATAAAAAATAAAATAGGGCTAGGGGTATAGCTTTGAGGTAGAACACCCGTAGGTTCAATCCTTCCTACAACTAACTGATTAACTAAATCAGAGAGGAGTCTATGTGGGGTTGAGGCAGGATTTGAAGTGATGCTGCCCAGGGCCCTAGAAGCTGAAAGAGACAAGGGACAGGATCTCTCTCAGAGCCCCTAGAGAGTGCACAGTCCTACTGGGGTCTTTATTTCAGATATCTGGCCCACAAAACGGAGAAAACACATTTGTATTATTTTAGGCCACTCAGTTTTGGTAATTTGTTATAGGAGTCCTAGGAAGTTATTATACTAGGTTCTAGAGCTCAGATTCAGGCCACACTGCAGGTCTACTAGGGCCTAGGTAAAACTAGTAACCAGAGTTGCAAGAAACCTAGTTATAGGATAAGACCTTCAAATGGGACTAGGTGTGGAAGAGCGGCTGCAGGTCTATGCATGATGGGTTGTCAATGGGCTCATCCAGGCCCTGAGAATAATTCCAAGCATCCCAATGATGCGCATATGGTTTATGTTAGGGCAACATGCTCAGTTATTTTTGAAGGCAAATGATGTCTCCTAAGCCATGAACCATGTACTACCCAATAATTGGATGTGAAATCAATTGAGATACAATAGTTTTGCTTTAAACAATGGAATAAAGAACACCATAGTATATCACACGTGATTCAGGGTAAGGATTTGTATTAGTAACATTCTGTCAGGAAACAGATGACATTCAAATTAAATAGTTTGAGGAAAGTCTGAGAAAGACTATTTATGAAAACAAGAGCAACAAGAGATGTACAGTATCTGGACCTACCAATAGCAGAGAAACCAGATCTTTTCTAGGTCTGAAGAGGTAAAGAGAAAGAAGCTTCTGGAACACCATAAGGAGAGAGGTGCCTGAGGGGAGGTGTGGTCTCCAGAAGAGGGAGGCAGCTGGTCTCCCACCAGCTGGGGCGTGGGAGCTGGTGCATGCAGCGCCCAGTCCTGCTCAGCTCCTGCCATCCCCAGTGCCTGCTGGTGAGAGGATGAGAGAGCCCAGTGTGGTCCATTTGCACCAGCCACCTGGGGAGGGCAGGATGGATAAGGGTGAATGAAGAGTGGATCTGGACATAAAAAGGAGTCAATCCAGAATAGTACTGCTTCTTGGTTCTCTTTTGAAAAATGCACTTTTCTAAGGGAAGAGGAGGAGGAAGACTTTGGTTCATTAATGGAATTACCATCATTGACTGGGTGTACATATGCGAAAATACCAGTGTCAACTTCAGTACTCTGTATTGGGAAGGGGAGAGATGGGTAGGTGGGGGGGGGCACCAAGTGCTGTGTGCGTGTATGTCACTGTCAACATGATTCACATTATGATGTGAGACTATAATACACCAATAAAGACACATTAAAATACTCTTTTATTGGTGCATTGTAGTCTCCCATCATAATGTGAGTCAGGGTAATAGGGACACACATGCACACAGCACGCAGTTAGCTCTCCCCCCTCCCCCCCCCGCCCCGCATCCTTCCTACGCCCTCCCCTTCCCTATTCATGATATTGTATGTGAGTACTGGTGTGTGATAGAAAGTATTTTTCTTGCTGTATGTTGTGATTGAAAAGTTTGAGAAAAACTGGAATTGTTTTGGAGATGCAAACAGGATTTTCAGAAACCATAGTCAGGCAGAACAAGGATGGGCAGATCCGACTCCAGGGAGAGTCGTCCTCTACCGCCATAAGATATTTCTCTCTTCTCATACTGCCTACCAATGGCTTCTAGTACTGAACATCTTGACCTTTGACCTTTAGCACTGCATTTTATGCTGTCATTGTAAAGTCTTTTTTTTTCCAAGTACATAAATCAAGCCTCCCTGATGGCCCATGCCTGCAATCCCAGTATTTGGGAGGCTAAAACAAGAAGACTGCAGGTTCGAGGTCATAGTAACTTAGTGAAACTCAGCTTCAAAATTAAAAAAAAAAATAGAAAAGGGCTTAGTAGTATAGCTCAGAGGTAGAATGCCTCTGGGTTCGATCTCCAGTACTGAAAAAAAAAAAAAAAAGTAAAAGAAAAAAGAAAAAAAGTTGCCCCACCTAATGAGAGAGTGTGGCAGTACAGTGTTTGTCCTTTTCAGGGAGGGAGGGATGCCCTTCTTTAGACACGCTATACCAAGGACCAGCATACTTAATCATATTGATTTAATTAAGGAGCAGGTGGCAGGTTGTTTCAGGGATTCTCAAAGCAGACTTCAGGTGCATCTTGGCCAGCTCCTCCTTCCTGCTGAAAAGCCACCATGCTGTCCCCTGCCTGTCACACTGACACAGCTTGCTGGGCTTTGATTCCCTATGTTCTCGTTTTGCTATTTTCTAAAGTTCCTCACAGGAAGGGTTTGGCAGACAGCTCGGGCCCCTGCTGTGATGGCGAATCTAACAAACTTGTTCTGCTGATTGATTAAACACCACAGGGTGGGGGGGAGAGGCACTGCATAAGACTGGGGCCTGAAAATTCCTTGACTCTGATTGTTCTTAGGGTTGGGCTGGTTAATGAATGGAGTGTGATTACAGGTGCCTCCTGTTGCCCCAATTTGGTGATTTGGGGGATTGTTCTACTTTGAGTACATCTTAGAAAGCAGTGTAGAACTCAGCAGCATCTAAGCTGGGGGGTTGTTTTTGTTGTTAATTAATGAATTAATGAAATTTGTTAGCCATGTGATTGCTTTCTTTCTTTCTTTTTTTTTTTTTTTTTCCAGTACTGGTGATTGAACTCAGAGGCATTCTGCCTCTCAGCTACACCCCTAGCCTATTTTTTATTCTTCATTTTTGAAACAGGGTCTCGCTAAGTTGTGGAGTGCCTCACTAAGTGGCTGAAGTTGGCCGCAAACCTGTGATCCTTCTGTCTCAGCCTCCCAAGTACTGGGATTGCAAGTGTGCATCACCATGCCCAGCATGTGATTGCTTTCAAGCAATTTTCTACAAAGTTTGGGGATGGAAGTTGATTCTACTCAAACCAGGTGGAAGCAACACTAAAGCCACCTACTAGCTTCATTTGTCCCAAATATTTAGGCCTGGATGTTCCAAACTGGGACTCTTGGAGCTTCTATCTGTGCATGGTTCTCTCTCTCTCTCTCTCTCTCTCTCTCTCTCTCTCTCTCTCTCTCTCTCTCTGTCTCTCTCTCTTCTCTGTTATAATAGAAAAATGAAGCTTCATCCCTTATTTGTAAAATAAGAAATTTCACAGTGACCTCTAAGTTGCCTCCCACCTTGTTTCTGTTTTAACTATTTTTATATATACTTTAATCGATCTTTAATTGATGCAAATGCAATGCAATTATATACATCATAGTGAGAGTCAAAGTGACATGAATATAGGTGCGCACAGCTTGGTGTATTTCCCTCCATGTCTCTTCCCTCCCTCCCCCTTCTTGCCTCCCCGTACATGTTAATGAGATTGGGAGTGGAACCTTGTCCAGGTGCAACTTTATTTGAACTCTTCCCATCCTCAACCCTCAGTTTCCCCCTCCTTCATCCCCCCCATCCCTTTCCACTCTTTTACTGTTTTCTCTCCTTGTTTGACAGAAGAGAAATGTTGGCGTTTGCTTCCTATTTTTGTTCTAGTGTCCACATATGAAAGAAGGCATGTGACCCTTGACTTTCTGAGACTGTCTGATCTCACTAAACATAATATTCTCTGGTTCCATCCATTTTCCTGCAAATGACGTAATCTTGTTCTTTATAGCTGAGTAAAATTCCATTTGTATTTTACCACATTTTCATTGTCCATTCATCTGTTGGTGGACACCTAGGTTGATCCATAATTTGGCTATTGTAAATTATGCCATTATGAACATGGGCATTCATGTATCACTATAGTGTTCTAACTTCAGTTTCTTTGGAAAGATACCGAGGAGTGGTACGGCTGGGTCACATCATGGTTCTATTTCTAGTCTCTTGAGGAACCTCCATACTGACCTCCAAAGTGGTTGTACTAACTTGCAATCCCACCAACAGTGTATAAGAGTTCCTATTTCCCCATATCCTCACCAGTATTTATTATTATTTGTATTCTTGATGATTGCCATTCTAATTGGAGTTAGATATTTTAGCTGTTTGCATCTGCATGTCCTCTTCTTGGGCTCAGGGCTACCCATTCCTTGGAATATGTTTTTTTCCCCCAAAAGAAGTACAGAAATTGAATAGGAAACTTCCCTCATATCAGATTTCCCTGAGGACATGGTTAGATATGAAGATCTGAACTACTGTTTTGTGCTGTTCTGATGGGATTCCCAACCTCTTTCCTGATCTGAACACATATACCTGCCTTCCCCCAAGCTAGGTTGGTCCTCTTGGATTTCTAACCATAGTCTGCTTTACTGGGTCTAAGCTCCAAGGGGATGTATAGCTTCATGGAGAGTGCTGCCCAGAAGCATGCACCATGCTAGGCCCAGATTCCTTGGTATACAGATGCACTTTCTACTCCAGCATCAAGTTCTGAGCTCTCTAGAGGAGCTTTACTTGCTGTTAACAACTTCCTGGATCCAGTATTTCATGTGTATCATCCTGACTCCTTACTCAAGAGCAGAGATTAATTTACAGGCCTTGTTCTGGTCTCTTTGTTAGATAGTTATAGGGATAGTTCATTAAACTGACAGGATTTGACAGGACCGGAGAGTCCATTAGTGATGCAGGGCTAGAAGAATGCGGATTGAGTTCCAGGTGACCCTGTAGAAAGCAACAGGCTGAAATTTAGAGAGGTAGTCTGTATCAGGGGACTCAGGGGCCAGTAGGAAGAGCCACGCTGGCTGGATTTGTAGAGGTAGGACTCCAGTTCCTGTGAGAATATATGAAAGAAATGGCTGGAATCCGTGTACTTGAGGACAAAGTTCTGAACCTTTTTCCAAGACTAAGCACAGAGCTTAGTTTTAAGAGATTAGACTTTAGGAGGCCAGTTGTAAGTTGTATCCCTTTGAAGTTTATGTTGAAGTCTTACCCCTGGGACCTGTGAATGATCTTATTTGGAAATAGGGTCTTTACAGATGTAATCTAATTAAATAAAGTTATAGTCCATTAGGGCGGACCCTAAATTCAATATGACTGATAGATTCTCATGTACAAATAGGGAAATCTAGGCACAAATACTCAGGCAATAAGGCTGTAAGAAGATGGAACAGAGATTGAAGCCATATGCTTACTAGTTAAGCAATTCCAAGAAGCCAGCAGAAGGTGGGAGAGAGGCATTGAACAAATTATCCCTTGCAGCCTCCAGAAGGAGCCTACTCACCTTGATTTCAGATTTTTGCCCTCCACAACTGTGAACAATTAAATTTCTTTTGTTTTACGCCACCCATTTTGTGATCATTTGTTATAATATCCCTAAGAAACTAACATGATAACTAGGCTAATGTAATGTTGAATCACTACAGTGTTGGTCTGGTCCTTCTATTTTCTGCATGAAGACAGGGCTGTCTTAAAAGACTGACATAGGGCTGAACTAAAAGTATGATCAGCTCGAAATGTTAGGATAGTGGTTCCAACTGATAATGTGTAGCTGGTGTGTTAGGAAGGCGGCTATCATGTATGTATTGGTACATATTACCAGGACATACTTACCGAGATTGGGTGTATTCATGAGTGATTCCCCCTTTCATTTCTCCCTTTCTCTGTTTTTTAAGACATCTTCCTCTTTTATCCCAACTCCTTCACCTCTCCCCAACATACAGGTTGAGAAATGCTATGCTAGAGGAATGTACAGGTGAAGAGATAAGAAGATTAGTGCATAGTTAAGCTGATTCCCTATCTCAGGGAAATGCTGATGATATAACAAATAAACCCTAGAATGTACTGTCTTACATAAATAAATATTCTTTACTTACAGATGTAATATAAATGTTGATTCCCATGCAGTGATTCAGGGACCCAGGCTCCTACCATGGGTAAGCTTTGGAGTCCTTTGCTGTGGGCTTCTGAGGAAAGGGGGTGTGGAAAAGCCCCATGCAGCTCTCACAAGCCATTGTCTGAGAGTAAAAAATGTTACTTTGTTCATGTTCTGTTTGAGCAATAGAATTGTTGGCTCTATCTGGGCACAAGTAGGGTTACGGGCTATGTGTCTACCTTCTAGCAATGTTCCCACTAGAGATTGGCACACATTTTGTTGGTCAGCTATCTACATCTGTCATAGTCAGTCACATAATTCCTAGAAATTTCCCATCACAGATATCAGGAGCTTCTTTCCACTCTTTGAATTATACATTGAGTAATAGAATTTGGCAGCTAGCTCGAGTTAAAAAAAAAAAGAGGTAAAGAATTTTGAATTAGACCTGTGTTTGAATCCTGGCCCTCATTTGATAATTGTATAAATCTTGGGCATATTACTTAAACTCTGTGTGCCTCAATTTCCAGATCTGTAAAATAGTATTTCTCCATGATGTTGATCACTACAGATGATTTCTATAGACTTGGCATATAATAAATGATCATTAAATAATCGATTTTACTTTAACCTCAGTAAGATCATTACCATTGGATTTTTGTCATTAATATGTTACTGTCAAATTTATAATTTCTTTAAGTTTGAGACCTGTTTTCTGTAAAATAAATTAGTTTCTACTTATTATTAGTTTAGATTTTGAAGGCCCTTGGAAAACATCATATCTGATTTTGGGGGACACTGAATGATTTTTTTCAAGGTCACAGAGGTAATTATTAGCAGAGATCAACTAAACTGTAGTCTTTTCACTTGTAGTTCAGTGCACTATCCAATTCTTTCTATAAAATTTATTGAAAATTGAGCACACTGAAATTGTAGCTTCTAAGTTAGAGCTTTTGAATGTCCCATTTTTCTGGTTTGGTTGGACATAATTTCTGGGCTAGCTGTCATTTTTCTAAATTCCCTGTCACTTTTAGTATCATGGTGCAGGAATTATCTTCAAATAATGAATTTTGTGTTTCTAGAGAGTTTACTTCTACTCAGTTATAAAAATGTTACTTTCAATTCATTCTCTCCCCCCAAAATGACAGTGCTTTAAAGAACATGAAAAACAGATTCTTTAAATACTATATATTAAACCAATAATTTTCTTGTTACTTTTTCCTTTCCAAATGTTTGAGCCTCCTGTCTTTCAGTGGTTTTCTGACTACTAAGAACATACCCTCTCTGTATGTCATGTGTGTTTTCTGATTTAGTAAGTGTAGTGTAACTTCTATGGTAAAGATCCTAAATCACTCAGCAATGCTGCTTTAAGACAGTGGGACTTCTGACATTTATTACGAATAGAGACTGACCTCCAGCTCTGACTGTTAGTGGGAAGATTGAGTAGTCATTGCATATCTGCCTTATGATCAGATATTGAAGCATGTGACCTCATCACAGCACTCTCCTTTCTCTTTAAAGGGTGGTTTTTGCTAACTCTACTATGGAACTAAGATATTTTTTCCATTTTGTGCTTTTAAGAAGCCTTCCACAGTTTCTTAGCAATCTAAGATTACTAGATGAGGATCTTTTTCCTACCTAACCAGACTTCTCAGATCAAGTACTATGAAGAGACCTTGAAGGTTGGAATGTTAGACGCTGGAACTGCTGCCAGCAGGATTCCTCTGTGCCATGCTTCCATGGAGGATACCCTAAGAATGTTCCTGTGCCATCCTGTCTCTCCCTCTTTTTCAATGTATCCCATCTTTAAATCCATCAGTCTGGATCTCTCCATCCTAAACATCAAAGACCTTCTCCCTCTTATTCCGCCTCTAGAAAGAGAGACAGGATCCTTGGGCCCTTCCTTTCTTTAAATTAAAAGGCTTTTGGATTCAATCAGTTATTAATGCAAGTACTTCTTGACTTAGCTGTGATAGACTGAGAATAATTAGTTCTGATCCCAATAATGACAGGCCATTTTCTCATTGTTTATCTAGGAAGCAATTATGTTTCTAAAGTGAGAGTTCTAAAAGACACACAGTCTAATATCACATCAAGGAGTCTCCCCAAGTTAGCATGGATTTGTCCTTGCATCTTTTGAAATTCTACACATTAATCTATTAAAGAGAAGTTGACTCCTTCCTTAGGCCTATCTCACCTTATAAGGGTTTCTTCATCTTACTTGTTATGAGTGTCTGGTACATTTACACTGCTATCCAGAAACTGATCATTCTCTTCTATTCAAATATACATATGCTCCCAGTTATGATGATCAGTGTAGGGGTTGTTTCCTCTTCATCTTCTCCCATGATAATATGGAAAAGCATGATATGGAAAGTCACTTTAAGTGTATAATTAGATTGGGGAATTATCAGTTATGACTCCTATTGTTGCAAGTGACAACAATAAAAGTTGGGAAGAAGAAAAGGATTAATTCATGTAAATAGCAATTTCAAAGGAAGTGCATTTAGCTTTAGGCCTGGCCAAATCCAGGAGTATTGAGGAATATAATCTCTCTCTTCCCATCTTTCAATTCTGCTGTCTGCTTTGACTTTTTGCATATATTAGTGTCATGGTTACTAAAAGTCCCAGGACTATGATATTGTTATAATTCCTGAACCTCCTTGGACCATGGCTTCAGAAACCATTCTAGCTTAGGGTACTTTTAATTCCAGAACCACTGACTGGGGAAAAGTATAATTTTACTGATTTGCAAAAACTGGGTCCTATGTCCAACCTTGGAGGTAGAGGGAAGTTAGCTACCTTCAACCATAGGCATGAAACAGAAATAGCTTATAATGAGGAGAAAATATTTGTCATAGGAATTAATAATATAAGATAGCAAATATCCACATGTCCATTTATGGTATTCCAATGGAAAACAATAAACAATACCAGACAGGGAGTAATGAAATGCTGAAACTGGGTGAGGTAGTGTATACCTGTAATCCCAGTACTTGGGAGGCTGAGACAAGAAGATCACAGGTTTGAGACTAGCCTCAGCAACTTAGAAATAGGACTAGGGGTATATCTTAGAGGTAGAATGCTCTTGGGTTCAATCTACACTACCAAAAAAGAAAAAGAAAGAAAGGAAAAGAAAAGAAGAGAAAGAAAGAGAGGAAGAAAGAAAGAAAAAAGAAAGAAAGAAATGCTGAATCCAGAAGGGTAGAGTGGACGGAGCTCCTAAAAAGAGGGAAATCATAGAGAGATGAAGGTAGGCAGAAAACATGTTATGCAGGAGTTGCTCTTGGTCCTGTATTGTAGAGAAAACTTTCAGACAGATAATGGCTAAAGAAATCAACATAAAGGCACAGACAGGACAATGGATGAGGAAGTCTGAGATAGTGAGAAGTCACACAAAGGCAAGAGCCATGCTCATCTTCAAAAAAGGATGGTTTGAAACATATAAAGGAGATCCCTGCCTTTGGAGTTGACTTTTCAGCAAATTTACCCATCATGTTGTACTTCTCAATGTTCCTTGAGCTCAGGACTAAATCAAAGCAGCGTTTGCATCTGGGGAACATGAGCCCTGATATCTGGTGGAGGTTTTGATGACTCGAGATGAAGGGAGTGGTGAGGCTTCAGAACGAGCTTGCTTTAGTGACAAAGCAGGGGCTGTCGGGGATGAAGGCCCTTATCTTCTATAACCCTGTCCTCACCTACTGCTGATGCCCGGAACTGTGCTAAGGAGATAAAGTTTATGAAATGGCTTGTGTAACTATTCCCAGACAGAGGGGCTTTGTGACAAAGTTTTTCATGTTATGATGTTTATGAATGAGATCAGATTCTCAGAAGGTCGTATTGATAAGGTTGGTAAAGGACATTGTTAAATTCCGGAAATGAAAAGAGGTTGTCTAAGGAAGTGCAGGAATGAGTTCAGAAAACGGATAAAACTTTTGTCAAGGACAAACTACCTACTGTACAAAGCTGTGAGCTGGCACTGGTGGCATGGGGAAGGGTGCTGGGTATCGGATAGATCCATGCCTTCTGCTTAGTAATATGGCAGGAACCCCTTGCGTAAGCCTTATTCTGGAAAAGCAGTATGGATATTTATTTGTTGGCACATTACATTTTATATGCTGTGTGTGTGTGTGTGTGTGTGTGTGTGTGTGTGTGTGTGTGTGTGTGTTGTTATCTCAAGAACGATGTGACCTTTTGCTTGCTGTGTCATGTTAAGCTCTGGGTTGAGTGTCACAGTCTCATGAGTGTGTTCTTCCTCTTGTCCTCAGCTCATGGCTTGGCAAGTGCAAGTGGATAGAATAGACAGAGTAGAGTGGGGACAGCTGTGTGTCCCTGGCCTGCTTTGTTTGTGAGCATGAGGATAGCCTTGATCCTGGTGGGCCCTTTGGAGCTTTCTGTGGGCTGTACTCCCATGTTTATTTTAGGGACAATGGAGATTCAGAACCCAGCATGACGCTTGCATGACAATTTACTTTTAAAGGGTTTATAAATATGTAACTCCTTCAGAAATCAAAGCTCTTTGGGTGTATGTTATAATCAGTTACCAGCACCCTGCCTCTCTCAGAAATAAGCTAGATTACATTTTAATGCAATTTGCATTAATGATTTCATTTTCATTTAATTATCTACGTTTTCTTTGCGGGCATCTAAGACATGCTCCTAACAGTCATCTATTTCAAAGCCGCACTAAGAGGCTGGGTCACAGGTAGCCCTGGGGGAATACTTCCCCTGGGACAGAAGCAGCATTAACATCTCCTTTCTCATGTCTTAAGACATTCTGGTGTGCTTTGGGCATGATCATAAGGGTGGCTTTATTCCTGGTTCTCCTTTCTGTTATGAACCTCACCCCAATATCATAAACAGAAATGCTGATAGAGCAGAAAATGAATAAAAGCCCAAATCATATGAGCATGTATAACCAGAATAACTTATTGTGATGGAGAACATGGATTTGACAATTAGATGTGGTGTTTAATACCAAGATCAATCATTTAATCTCAGAAATCTGCTAATCTCAGGAAAATTCCTTAAATTCTCTGAGTCAGAGCTACCTTGTTTGTAAAATAAGCATAGTACTTTCTTCCTTATGATGTTAAAAAGGCAAGAAGTCACCGTATTTAATGCACCAGTTAGGCTGTAGTCATTTAATAAGTGTTTCTTCCTTTTACTTAGAGTGTAGACAGGAATCTTCCAGCTATTGAAAGAGATACAGCACTCATCTTATTTTGGTAGGTAGTGGATCAGTCGGTGTAGGCTAGATTATGCTACGATAACGATTCTGGTACGAGTGGGGGTTCTTCTGAGAAGCAGAATCCATAGGACAGATATAAATAGATGACAGGGGATTTATTGAGGAATTAGCTCAGGTCATGACAGAGTCTAAGTTTCACCATATGCTGGAGAATGGGGGAAGGTAGGCTGGGTCAGTGCAAGTCTGAAGGCCTGAGGACCTGAGGTGTTGCCAGTGCAATTCCTGAAATCTGAAGGCCAGAAAACCTGGAGTTCTGATGTCAAGGGCAAGACAGATTGTTACAGCTTTCCGGGCCCTCGGTTGATTGGATGGTGCCCGTCCACTGTGGGTGAGGGCAGGACTACTGTATACAACCCACTGTTCAAATGCCAGTCTCTTCTGGAAACATCCTCCCAGACATGCCCAGAAATAATGCTTTACGAGCTATCTGGGTTTCCCTTAATCTAGCCAAGTTGATAACCTAAAGTTAATCATCATAGTTAACCATCAGTGGCTACAAAAACAAAGCCTTACTTTTTGCTCATGCCACGTGTCCACTGAGCATCAGCTGCCTATTGCTTCCTCTTCACTGTGGGCCCAGGAGGATAGAGCAGCCTCTATCTGGGACATACTAATCATGGTGGCGGAGGGCAGAAACTAATGAACTTTGGCTAGAACACGCTCCTTTACTCAAAGTGATGCATATCTCTTTGCCACAATTCATTGACCAAATCAAGCCATATGAGTAAGCATGATACTAGTGGGGGTAGGGAAGTAGAATTCTTTATTCCTTTGTGGGTGGTAGAGCTGTCTTGTTTAGAGCATACACTAAAACTGTGAGGAAGTCGGGCATGGTGTTGCATGCCTATAATCCCTGTACTTGGGAGGCTGAGACAGGAGGACTGCAGGTTCAAGGCCAGCCTCAAACTTAGCTGTTTTAAAATGAAAAGTAAAAAGTTCTGGGGGTTTTGGTCAGAGGTAAAATGTCCCTGGGTTCAATCTTAGTATCAAAACAAAACAAACAACAACAAACAAAACAAAAAACCATGGTGAAAATCACCTGTAGAATCTTTAGAAAATATATTTGATAAAGCACTTGTGGGAGATCTAGAATTGCACATTTTTGCTACTTTCTAAAGGTGTGCATGCTCTAGTTAACAACCACTGTGCTCAAATGTTAAGGTTGACCTGAATGTCAGAAAAATTAGTAAGCTGGTTAGTTTTGAAAGCAAATGTTCAAAAGAAATTATTCTGCCTTTCCCCATGTCTTATAAGTCTCTCTTCTTTTATGCTGCTATAATTTTGTTGAATTTTTCCATGGCCTCCTTATCTATAATTTAGGAAGCAAGTGAATTGAATACTTTATATTTCTCCAAGGAAAATAAAGAACTAGGTTGCTTTTTATTTGTTTGTGGTTATCCATTGATTTTTCAATGGGTCAATGGTTCACAATGGAAAACAGCATCACCATCTTTGACATAAATCTTCCTGAGATGCAGGAAGATGTATATCGAGGCAGAGGAGGCCCTTGCTGAGCCATTTGGTTTGTGTACCACCTACCCTCCCCGACACTGTACAGATAGTCTTTAGCCAGCTTTTCATAGCTTTGTGAGGCAATCGAGAATATTAGGCATAGATTTCCAACATACTCATTTTTCCCTATGGTACAAAATAAGGCTATAAAAGAAAACTACTAGAGATGAGGGCATGTGGGAGGGCATACAGGAAGGCAAAGGGGCAGAGGGGCATGTCTAAATTGATCATCCCCACACCCTCTAAATTGCCTGTGGATGGCAATGCTTTTTAATCATTCATTAATCACACCCTACATTCCCAGATGTAACCAACAAAAAAGGATCTCGGTCCATCCCTTACCATATACCATTGAGGAAAAGACCCAGCATGGAGGTGGCCCTTGCTGGATGCTTAGAGAGTATGTCTTACTCAAGGGAGGAGATTGGCAATGTCTACTTCATAGCACAGTGCAATTCTATGATCATTGGGATCATTGCAATCCTATGATCCGATGGGATCATTGGAGCTGTGAGAATTTCTCTCAGGCTGAAGCTTACCCAGGGGTTTGGGTTTTTCCTCTCATTTTATCAATGAGAAGCTGAATTGCAGGGATTTTAAGTAAGCATTCAACTACCCTTAGAAGTCAGGAACATAAACAGGGTAGCACTGTGGTCTAAGAACAGGATCTTTGTTTTAGTCGTGAGGCACCTGAAACAGAAGAGATGAATGAGACATAAGAAAGGGAGCAGAGCTCACCACGGTCCCTCATCACAAGACACCACAGGCTTATTGTGCAAGGTTGTGGCACAATCCTGAACCGCATAATTATAGGTCAGTGGCTTCTGTGGCTTGTGCTTGGTCCCAACCTAACCTCCAGGGAAAGGGAAAGTGGAGCGAATGTCTCCATGGTTAACTCCCTTCCCTCCATCCTGGGAATGATTCTCTGGGAATTTGCAGGAGTGTTTGGAGGCAGAGTCTGGTGTGGTCCCTGGATCCCAGTGTCCTGGGGAAGTCTCAGTAGGAGCATAAGTGGCTCAGAGCATCTCTCTGAAGGCCTTTCTTCCCTGGGTTAGATCCTGGACCTTTCCTACCTAAGATGAGCCATGGAGATCTTTGGGCTCCAATATATCTCTTCCTTTTCCTTTCCTACTTCAGTTGGAAATTCCACTGTCTTGGATTCCTTCTTAGGAGAAAAATTTTAAGATAACTGTAGATTCACATGTAATTGTAAGAAGTAAAACAGAGAGACCCAGTGTACCCTTCCCCCAGATTCCCCCAGTGAAAACATCCTGTATCACTATAATACAATATGGCAAACTGGAAATTGATGTTGACGTAACTCACTGACTTTACTCAGATCTCACCAGTGTTATAGGCTCTCGCTGGCATGCGGGGACTTAGCTCTGTGAAATCGTAGCACAGGGTTAGACCTGTGAGCTTATCACTGTCGTCAAGGTGTGAGACAGTTCCACCACAGAGGTCTGCTCCTGCTACATCTTTACAGTCACTGCTCACACCCATCCCTTCGCCTTATTTCCCCTACTCAGATTTGGAGCATTTTTTCAAAAGCTAGATTCTTGTGAAAATATCTGGAATTAAATGATTCATCAAACCCGTTTCTCCTAGGGAATTATAAAGCTCAGTAATGAGGGGACCAGAGCAGTACTGGGAATATGACCAGAAAATGGCACAGAAGCCTCCTGCCTGTGATTTGCTGTCTTTTCTCATTATGTAGGCTTCTTAATCTATTTGAGCCTCATTTTTTCTTTTTTCTTCTCTCTCTGTGGTGCTGGGATTTAACCCAAGGGTCTACCTCTGAGTTACATCCCCATCCTTATTTAATTTTTATTTGGAAACAGGGTCTTGCTAAGTTGCTGAAGCTGTTGCAAACTTATACTCCTCCTGTCTCAGCCTCCCAAGAACTGGAATTACAGATATGAGCTATGAACCTCCATTTTCTAATCTCAAAAATAAGAGGCTCTTGATTTTTCCTCTGTGCCGGGAATGGAATCTAGGGCTTTGAGCATGCTAAGTGAGTGTTCTCCCACTGAGCTACACTCCAGCCCAAGCAGGTTAATTCTGACAGCCTGTGATAGTATGTGGATTTGGTGAGATAATACCTGAAATGGCACTGCACCTTCTAGAAAACTAGCCAGTGAAAGCATTTTCACATACATTATCATATTCAATTTCTACACCAATGTGAGGTTGATGTTGGGGTCTTATTTTACCTTAGAGAAACTGAGGCTTAGAAGGGAGCTTGGTGTGTCCTGGATCATAAACTTGGATACAACAGAGTCTGATTCTAAACCCAAGTCTAATGGAGCCCAAAGTGTGTTCTTCTGTTCCCTTTTTTATAATATATATCAATCCCTATACTTACTCCTATTATTGAGAGAAGGAGGCTAATTTGGGCAGATGTATACACAGTGGCATATACACATAGATACACAGACACGCATCAGCCCACACCCACGGCCTCATCCAGTTCTTGCCTCTTATAGAGCTTGGAAAACTAATCTCCCAATGGTCACATTTTAAAAGCTGTTTACTCTTACTTTAAATTTTAGACTTTCTTATTATTCAAGTGCAGTGAGGCCAATAGGTCAGCAGATGTTTGTCACTGAGGAGAGAGTTTGTCGCTCACAGATCCAAGAGTAAGGGGCATGTCACACCTGGTAGGGCCACCTGGGCAGCTCCAGGGCTGGTCAGGAGGTGGAGGGAGTGAGGGGAATGTGGATAAGCCCCACTGTACTTTCTGTGGGGAGGCACAGGTGAGGCAGGATATCAGGTTTGGGATTATTTTATTTGAATGTTTTCTGCAGGCTCTAGGACACAAGCGTTGTTCCTAGTTGTTTGGTATTTGCTCTGGGGTGATTAGAGAAAGAGAATTGTGGCCCTAAGTTTAAGAGCCCTCCTATATAGGAGGTGGGTGATGGGCTCTGAATGGTTTGCATTGCACATGATCAATATACTCACAGATTAGTCATTTGCTCTCATCAGGAACTGGATTTTCCTGGCCAGGGTCAGCAAGGCCCCCCGGATGTGCAAACATCAAAATACTAAAAATAAAAGGGCCTGACTCATAGAACCCGCAGGTTAGAGTTTTCCCTGATCAGGAGCTAGGGTTGGATTCCAATACATTCAGGTTTCAACGGAGGGCAGTTTGGTCAATTAATAAAAAATCGAGGGAGGGAGATAGGCTGAGAAGCGTCACAGACTATTACCCTATGAAAAATTTGGGGAGATTGATTCAAGGTTTGCTGAGCAGATCTGGAAATAGAGATTTATTGTGGCCAGAATTATTAAGGAGAGGCTGTTCCTGGAGCCACTGCAGAGAAAGTGAAATCTGTCTCAATTTTTCCGTTTCTGTGTCCATTATTCACTTCCCCATACCTTCTCCCTGGCCTTGCTCCTCTGTCTGGCTTATTTTCCTCCTGTTCACATTCAGTAGCCTTGCTGCCCTCTCCCCAGCAGAGTGCTGTCTTGGTCACCTCAGAGCGCCCTGTGCTCTGGTTCTGCCTCCCTTCTCCCAGGTCTCTCCACCAAATTAGATTTCCAGGTTTCTACCCACTCAGCACAGAACATATTTCCTTAAGTCTTTTGAGACCTCAGAATGACAAGAAAGTGTGTGTGTGTGTGTGTGTGTGTGTGTGTGTGAGAGAGAGAGAGAGAGAGAGAGAGAGAGAGAGAGAGAGGAGAGAGGAGAGAGAGGAAAGAGAGAGAGAGAGAGAGAGAGAGAGAGAGAGAGAGAGAGAGAGAGAGAGAGAGAGAAAATATAGGAAGTTTTCATTTTTAGAGCACATTTTGTAGGAAGATCCCAAATATCAGAAAACAGCATGTGCAGGAAAAAAAAACATGGAGTGGAGTGAATTAATCAAGTATCCTTGCAATGAGAAATGGGTTTAGTGTCTGTCTTGAGTTGCTAGCTATGTGTGAATCAGTGCATAGAAATGTCAGGTCATAAAGAGACTCTGAGACTTCCACACTGACTTTCTTTGAAACATCCTAGGTCGTGACATCACTTAGTAGTTATTAGTGTTTTTGATGGAGTCATGGTGCCATGTGGGCAAAGGCTCCAAGAGAGCTGCGCAGAGGCAGAGTGGACAATTATCTCTGGAGGTTGGTCTAAATCTTTGATACCAAGGGTGATACTTTAGATTTGTTGGTTTCATGAACGATACAGCATTGTTGAGAGACAGAAGGATCTATGCTTACTTCATCTTTTTTTTTTTTTTTTTTAATGGTACTGGAGATTGAACTCAGGGGCGTTCTACCTCCGAGCTACACCCCCAGCCCTATTTTTTATTCTTTATTTTGAAACAGAGTCTCATTAAGTTGCGGAGTGCCTTACTAGGTAGCTGAGGCTGGCCTCAAACCCGGATCCTCCAGGCTCAGCCTCCCAAATGCTGGGATTACAAGTGTGCGCCACCACGCCTGGCTCTTACTTCATCTTTTGATAACACTGATTCCTTAGCAGGGCTATTTCCACACCAGGCTTTTTAAAATGCAATGCATGCTGGAGCAGAAACAATACATTTGGCAATTTCAGTCCGTGAGTGTTGGTTGACATGAAACAATTGAGAGACAGTAGAGTTGCTTCTGGGGAAGGAGGGTGGGGGCCAGCACATGCCGTGCTGACCCGCCTTGCTGGGCTGCCAGATTATTATTGTCCTTGAAAGATACAGAAATAAATATTGTATTTCAGCCTTTGCTACTACTATTATGATAGCACAATGGTAAATCTTTTGTTTCTGGAATGCTCCTGCCATATCTGCAAAAGGGTTCTGGAAAAATGGTGATATAAGATCAGAAGGGGAGAGAGAGAGAGAGAGAGAGAGAGAGAGAGAGAGAGAGAGAGAGAGAGAGGGAGGGATTGCATACGCAGTAGCAAATGTCCAGGTGCATGTGAAGGGGTACCCTGCTGGGTGGTGGGCATAGTAGTTTAAATCATATTCCTTAGTTCCAGGTATTGGCATTTGAAAATCCGAGTTGTCGACCTGGCTCTCTAATTGAATGTATAGCAAGCAAAGTGAACTTCTGACATTCTACCTGCAGGTTCATACTGAGGTTCTTATCTTGAACTTCCAGGCTCCAGAGAACTCCTGTGTGTTTCCCAAGGGGCCTGGAAGATGTGTCTTCCGTAGGCACAATGTCAGAATGTGACCCCTGGTTTTACTTTAAGTTCTTCCTACCATTCAGTGACACCAACCTACTGCTCCTGAGAAAAGGCTAGAAGTAACTGGATTCAACCAAGCATTCAGAAGCCAATTGGAACATTTACTTCTGCACTGAAGAGGTGCTAATGTTCCAGGATTAAGAAAGCAGGGAAGGCATTTGAAGCATGAGGCCCCAAACCACTAACTAGTGATTCATTCTAGGGAAGGTTACTTTCTGGGTCTCAACTCCCTGCTTAAAAACTAATGGGCATAAGCCGGGCGTAGGCCAGCCTCAGCTACCTAGTGAGGCACTCTGCAACTTAGTGAGACCCTGTTTCAAAATAAAGAATAAAAAATAGGGCTGGGGATGTAGCTCGGAGGTAGAATGTCCCTGAGTTCAATCCCCAGTACCGCAAAAAAAAAAAAAAAAAAAAAAAAAAAGTTAATGGGCATAAAGACAACTCTTCCCTTGTAAGGTTATCATGAAGGGGAGAGGATTTAGCATATGTAAAGAAAGTGGCTACCATCGGAGGCAGTATAAGGCTCAAATATGACCATATGAGTTTGTAACTAAGGTGCAGTAGATTAAAATTACTGTCAGTAAATAGGTCAAGAAGCAGAGAGGCTAAGCAGAGGACAAGTGCATGATCCGATGGAAGTTGAAGTCACCAAGATAATGTGGGGCCAATGATGGAGATGCAGGCAGGGGCAAGGTGTTAGAGCCACGGGAAGATGACCAGAGGTTTGCTGATGATGGAGAAGGAAAAGGAGCAGGTGTCATAGGCACATGGCAAGTATGTTGAACAACTTCAGCTTTGGAAAGAAGGTGGTGAGTGGTGTATGGCCTGAAGCAAGGAGCGTAGCTGTCCAAGGCCCAGGCCTGTGGGACACGGGATACAGGGAAAAGGGCCACTGCTGAGAGAGTGGTGGGGGGAGTTCAAATCAAGACGATAAAACACTTATGCTAAGGTCTCAATGGGCTTCTCAGGTTTCTCCTATGTAGCTGTGAATCCAGCTGAAATTCAGGTATGATACGACTAAGGGAAAAAGGAGGAATTTTTGTAGTAGGAAATTCACTGGGTAGCACAGAGTGTAAAACCCCCCGTCTCCCCTTGATCTCAAGCTTGCAATTGGATGGATTCAGGATTAAGAGCTTTTTAAAAAATTTTTTATTTTTATTTTTTTTAGACAAAATGAAAATTAATATGCAAGAATAGCGATTCATGCTGGGAATGGTAGCGTGCTCCTGTAATCCCAGTACTTGGGAGGCTGAGACAGGAGGATCACAAGTTCAAGGCCAATCTCAGCAACTTAACAAGTCCCTCAGCAACTTAGTGAGACTGCGTTTTAAAATAAAAAATAAAAAGGGGCGGGGGGTGTAGCTGAGGTAGAATGGCTCTGGATTCGATCTCCAGTACCAATAAATAAATAAATAAATAAATAAATAAAAACAAACAAAAAGACAAACCAAATGGCTTCATAGATTTGTTTCCCTCTAGTTCCCTATTGATTCTCAAAGGAGTATTTTGAATTGGGGGACTTCTGTAATAAGTGATTCTTATATTAGGATATCCTTCCCCCACTCAATCTTGGTGGGCATTTGGAGGATTGAGCAGCTGGTAGGACCCTAAAGCACATTCCAGGCCTGCTCCATCTAAGTAATTGTGCGTCTGTTAAGGATTCCATTAAGATGTTTTGATATTTTATAAGGAAAAATTAATTGTACACATTAAGTTTCTACTTTTAGTGAGGCTCTCAGCAACTTAGCGAGACTGTTTCCAAGTAAAAAGATAATAAATTAAAAAAAGGGGTGGGTGGGAGTGTAGCTCAGAGGTAGAATGTTCCTGGATTCAGTCCCCAGCACCAAAAAATAAGACAAAGCAAAACAAGCAAACAAAACTCCCAAAATCCAAAAATCAAAAACTCTGAAAAATAAATGCATTCTATCTACATTTACATGCAGTGACAACCAGGTGTGTGTGTGTGTGTGTGTGTGTGTGTGTGTGTGTGTGTGTAAGTGTGTAATACATGGTTCATGGCTAGTAGGATAGGTTTGCTCTGAATTAGACCTAAATCTGAATCTAAGCTCCATCCATTATTAATTAGCGGTATGACTTTTTATAAAATACAAACCTATGTAAGCTTCATTGTTCTTATATATAAAATAATGTTGCTAATGTCATTTACTGTTTAAGGTTGTGAAGATGAAGTGAATTTAATCTTAGAAAGCACACAATATAGTATCTGGCACATAGGAAACATATTGTCATTATTCTGTTGTTACTTTGAGATGAATTTGGCATTGCGAGTACTATGTCAGATAAACCTTGAAAGGTAGCTTTAAATTAGCAAGCGCCCATTTGTACTTAAGAAGAACAGTATCTTTGTAGTCAAAGAGAAGTGGTGCACCTAATCAGGGAGTATTGATTAGAGGGCGTGCTCAGAGCTCTGGGAAGTCTCCGTAACACTGTTCATAAACGGACAGAGAGGCATGAAGTCATAAAATGTTTTATGGGAAAACCCATGAAAACTTCAAGCCTTCTGTAATACTGATTAAGAATAGCTTAAATCATTCATATTTTATTAGGAAATGTCAGTGGTTATGAGTTAATCAATTTCAAATTGATTTTATTTATGTAAGATTGGCATTTTAGAAAGTGAATTTATTGCTCAGTTACCTCTTCCAATGCGAAATGATTACAGTATTAGTAGTAAATGAACTCTGATTGAATCTATATCATTAATCATATATTCCCAAATTGAACTCCTAATAGCATCTTATCAGATTAAATAAAAAGACACAGAGAATGCTGGCTGCCTTTCAAGGACCAAAGGGAAGGAAGAGGAAATGGCAGCTCTAAAGGACATTTATAGATATGTATGGTGCTTTTTGACTGTGTAAAGTCTGCAACCCCTTCCTCTATCTGAGGAACTCCTGCCTTATGAATCTTTGTAGGAGACAGAATCTCCTGCTAAAGAAGGTGTCAGGGTACCAGGTAGAAGGGACAGATATTTTCCTAGCTTCCATTGCTGAATCCCTCTGACCCTCCACTCTTTGAATCAGTGCTAAAGAAAGCAAGGAAAGGCTCAGTGGGGAAGCTGATCTCGCAGCAGAGGCAGAAGCAGCCCTGGATCTCAGGTCAGTGGCAGGGGGAGTGAGAGAGACGTCCAGGGCCCCTCAGCTGCAGCAGAGGGGTGCTTAAGTTGTCGAAGGTCAGCTGTTAGTGGGAGGATGAGACAGTTGCAGGTTATTCCTGTCATCTGGTGTAATTCCTGATACCATTCTCCTTTGTTTTCAAAGTGTTCTGTTTTGTTTTTTGATTTTTTTTGTGGTACTGGGCATTGAACCCAGAGGAATTCTACCTCTGAGATAACTCTCATCCCTATTTTATTTTTTATTTTGAAACAGGATCTCAGTAAGTTGCTGAAAGCCTCACTAACTTGTGGAGGCTGGCTGTGAACCTACAATCTTCCTGTCTCAGCCTCCCAAATACTGGGAACATAAGTGTGCACCAGCACACCTAGATTTTTGTTTTAAGAGAAAATAATATATTATATTAGTCATGATTCTTTAGAGAAACATGACCAATAAGATATAGTTACATGGTTGGATAGAGATTATGATGGATTGGCTCATATAGAATTAAGGAGACTGAGAAGTCCAACTATCTGCCTTTTATAAGGTAGAGGCCAAGAAGAGCAGCTAGTGCCCTTCCAGTCCAAAAAAAGGTCATGAGATCAGGAGAGTCAATAGCATAAATCCTGATGTGTTTAAAGGTCCAACTATCAGGAGTACTGACGTTCAAGGGCAGAAGACAGATGCTCCAGCTCAATAAAATAGGGAACATTTACCCTTTCTCCTCCTTTCTGTTGTATTCAAGCCCCCAGTGGATTGGCTGGTGCCTATTCACCTTCAGGAGAGCAGTTGTCTTTACACAGTCCACCAAATGAAACGCTAATCTCTACCAGGGACACACCTTTACACACAACCAGAAATAATGTCTTCCAGTCGGGCGTGGTGGCGCACGCTTGTAATCCCAGCATTTGGGAGGCTGAGACCAGAGGATCCAGGTTCGAGGCCAGCCTCAACTACCTAGTGAGGCACTCTGCAACTTAGTGAGACTCGGTTTCAAAATAAAGAATAAAAAATAGGGCTGGGGTATAGCTCAGAGGTAGAACACCCCTGAGTTCAATCCCCAGTACCACAAAAAAAAAAAAAAAAAAAAAAGTCTTCCCAGTTATCTGGACTTCCCTTTGCCCAGTCAAGTTGACACATAAAATTAACCATCACACATGGTCAGCTCAGACATAAGCAAAAACCCTTATATCCTCAACCACCTCCTAGACAATTGCTTTTAATGTCTTGCTTTGGAATCAGGCTCTTGCCTGAAGATACTTCTTTATTTGCTACCCTTTGCAACTCTGGCTGTCTCACCTCCTACACTCCCTATCTTTTGGGGCCTGGAAGGAGTGGATATATTCCCTATCCTCTCTTCTTCTTGCTATGTCCAAGTCATTCCTTATTTTTCCATAACCCTCCAGACCCAATGAGCATCATGCAATTGGATTCAACTGCTGTGTTAGAGTTACCTATAGACTCCTCACTCCTTGCTAATTTCCGTCCTCAAAATCATCTCAATCCTTCTCCTTTGAATACTGAGTGACTTTAATATCCAAATAGATACCTTCCTTCTATTGGCCCCTCGATTCCTCCAAAGAGCTTGTCCTCTACTCCCTCAGCTACATTTCTCTGTTCACACCCTTGATCTTGTTTTATTAAAAAATGCTTTTTATTTTCAAGCATTTCACTGTCCACCTTCTTACATTTCCAGTGCACTATCTCTAGTACCCTACTCCAACAACGTTTGAACTCTATCACACTCTTCAGTAGAAGGATCCTGTCACCTTCTCACAGGTTCATTATTGTCCCTCCCTAATGTACATCATCAGCTCCCTTGATCCTGCTCCCTCTTTTGCCATGCTTGTCTGGTAAATCTTAATGTTCATTCTATCCAATAACCTTTTTCCTTAGTAATATCACACCTACATTTTTAGCTGGATTCATGGCTGCATGGGAAAAACAAACAAACAAACAAACGAACAAACAAAAAAAACAACCTTCTGCCCATTGAAATGTAAGCAGGCAGAAATGCTTTTAAAAGTATGTGTATCACCAAAAGAATGGAAACTAAACTACCAGACTAATGCAAGCATATCTATGTTTATAGCTGCACAATTAACAATTGCCAAACTATGGAACCAGCCAAGACGTCCATTGACAGATGAATGGATTACAAAACTATGGGATATGTGCACAAGGGAATTTTACTCAGCCATAAAGAAGAACAAAATCATGTCATTTTCAGGGAATTGGTGGAACTGGAAAACATCATGCTAAGTGAGATTAGTCAGTCACAAAAAATAAAAAGTCATATACTCTCCCTAATATGTGGAAGCTAGGGAGAAAGTGGGTCATAGGAGGGACTCTAGAGGAAGAAAGAGAAACCTTAGATGAGCAGAGAAGGTGACTAACTGAAGGTGATGGAAGGAGGTAGAGGGAAACACCCTAATGCACATGATACATTCACAAACATATCAAAGTCAATCACTAAGCTGAACACGAGAAGGAGGGAGTGGGGAGGGAATAGAGTGGAAATTGGGGAAGAGTTTAATGAGAGATGTGTGCATGTATGCCTCTACCAGCTTGTACCTCACAAATATGTATGATTACAATGCACCAATAAAAAAAAATGTGTGCATGCTTGTGTGTGAACTTTAGCTTTTTTCTTGGTACATGGTTATGAAGGCTGGAGCCTGGACAGCTGTTTTTTGGCAATACTTAGTTCTTAATGATTTTTTTGTTTGTTTGTTTTTCGGTACTGGGGATTGAACTCAGGGGCATTCTACCTCCAAGCTATACCCCCAGCCCTATTTTTTTATTCTTTATTTTGAAACAGGGTCTCACTAAGTTGCAGAGTGCCTCACTAGGTAGCTGAGGCTGGCCGCGAACCCGGATCCTCCGGTCTCAGCCTCCTGAATGCTGAGATTACAAGTGTGCGCCACCACGCCCGGCTCTTAATGATTTTTTTTATATTAGGGATTGAACCCAGGGGCAGGGGCATTCTACCTCCTAGCTATACCCCATCCCTTTTCATTTTCTATTTTGAAATGGGGTTTTGTTAAGTTGCTGGGGCTGGCCTCAAACCTGTAATCCTCCTGTCTCAGCCTCCCAAATATTGGGATTATAGGTGCGTACTACCATGCTTGGATAGGTCTTATTGATCTTATGTGATGTAGGACTAGATCCATGTCTCTGGGCCTTTACGATGATACTTCCTCTGCTTGGAAGGCTCTTTCCTCAGGTATCAACATAGCTCACTCTCCTACCTCCTTCAGGGGCCTACCTTACTTAAAATTGAACATAGACCCCCATAACCCCCTTACCCAACACTTTCAATTCCCTTTTCCTGGTTTGTTATTTTTTTCATAGCACTTAATGCCATTTGATCTGGGGTGTGTGTGTGTGTGTGTGTGTGTGTGTGTGTGTGTGTGTGTGAGAGAGAGAGAGAGAGAGAGAGAGAGAGAGAGAGAGAGAGAGAGAGTGTTTTATTCTTGAATTCCGTATTTCTGAGTTCACCTACTCACTGAGAATATTTGTAACCCTCAAATCAATTCTTAGGTTGCTTTTATGATCATTGGTAGATTTTCATAGAGGCAAAGTATTTGACTCTCTTGATGCCCATGTTCCCAGATGAGTTCGAACCATCTGCCTTTTGGATTTCAGCTCTCAGGCTGTACACAAGTGTCCTTTTCATGGCATACTTTTCACATTTTATGGGGTTTTTTGGTTGATGATTTCTCTCTTTAAATTCATCCCCAAGCATAGTGCTAAAGTGCTATATGAATTTCTGTGTGCAGGAAGGCTGCAGTGCATCTTATAGACAAAACACACGTTAGGTAAGTTCCATCATGAGTTGTAGTACTTTTGGCCATGAACTCAATGTTAGTGAGTCTACAGCGCGCGTGCACACACACACACGCACACACACACACACACATTAGATACATAAGAAAAAATTATGTATTGATCAGTTAGTGAAAATGTGATCAGAGGCTCACAGAAACCTAACTCTGTATTTCTCTTAAGAGCAAAAGTTCATTATTCACTAATACAGCATTTGCAGCAACTTAATAGAACATAATTAATTAATTAATTAACTAATTAATTAATTCATATACTGGGGATTGAACCCAGGGGTGTTATACCTCCATGTTATATGCCCAACCCTTTTTTAAAAAAATTTAAACAGGGTCTCACTAAGTTGCTGAAGGTCTCACTCTGGCTGAAGCTGGCCTCATTGCTGAGGCTGGCCTTGACCCTACAATTCTCCCAAGTACTAGAATTACAGACATATGCCAGCACACCTGGTATAATATAAATACTTTGAATAAAAATAATTCACTATTATCATTTCTTTTTTCAGTTTTCTCAGCAGAGTCCCGTGAGAGCATATATACCATCTCTTTGTTCCCTGCTATAGCCTTGGCATTTAGAAAAATTAATGTATATAATAGGTACTGAATAAATTTTTTTTTATAAATATATGAGTTTCAGTGCTCCAAGATATGAGCATAAATTTCTAATATATGCATCTTGATTTATAGGGTAAATAAAGATAATATTGAAATAAGGATATTGATCATATGTGAAATGTTAAAAAACTAAATTTTATCCTATAACCTAGGTGAAATTGAATAGAAATTAAATATCTATTTTTTCCTTCTATTGCAATGACTTGTTCTTACATATCCTTGAGGAATGTGCACCTCATTTTTGAGGACCATGACACTTGACGACCCCTAGAAATTGCTCAGAGTTTTACATGAGATGGTTTTTTGATTGTCTGGCTTTGTTTGATAGTAGGAAAGTCTTATGTCAAGAGATTACAGAATATTGGCTGGGCATGGTGGTGTATGCCTGTAATCCTAGTACTTGGGAGGCAGAGACAGGAAGATCACAAGTTCAAGACCAGTCTCAGAAATATAGCAAGGCTCTTAGTCATCCAGTGAGATCCTGTTTTGGAAGAGAAAAAAAAGGAGATAGACTGCCTCAGGGTTCAATTCCCAGTACTAAAGAGAGAGAGATAATAGAATATAACATTTGGGAGGGAGGGTAGATTCTTGCCAGTTTACCCTTACAATATGGTATCTCTACATCCATCTGTTGTTTTCATCAACTCTTACTTCATAGTCAGTTTCTTATGAGTTTAGACAACTCTACAATTTAGAAATATTTTTCTTGTAATTAGTTGAGATCTGCCAACCTGTAACTTCTAACCATAAGACCTAAATTTGCCCCTTTAAATGCATAAGTCGGTTTAGTCCCCCTGGCCTATGACAAATCCATATACATGTTTAGACAGCTGTAGTTGCTCCTATGTCCTTGGCTTTAATTTTTTCCCAGTTCTTAGAAGCATTCTATTGTGATGTAGCTTCTTTATTTGTGGTCGTGCCTTGGCAGCTCAAAAGAGAGAGGGTCTTTAAAGAGATTTAGGTTGAGCAACACAACCTAAAACAGTGAGTAGAGCTGAGAAACTTTTAAATAACAGTTGTATCTAATGCTCTGTTTATGTTGTTTTCTGTCCTAGACTGGGACTAATCACTGCTTCCACTCCATTATCTTCAAACATTCCAGAGTTTCTAGTTCAACAGTCTTGCCTTAATGGTGCTTCGAGTAATACAGGAGAAAGGATGGGCCTTCAGAGAGATGGCTGCAGTTACAGGAGGCAAAATAGTGAAGTGATAGAAAATACAATCCAACAGAAGAGTTGAAAGAGAATTAACAAGAGATCACAGTTATACTGAAAACCCAGGGAAATTTTAGGAAAGTTAGGGGAAGTGGAGAATTTGAGCTGTCATTTGGACTTTAGAAGATAGAATACAATAGAAAACTTGGAAAGTGACCCCAATTCTTTTTTTCCCCTTGTATTCACACCCTTGCGAAGTGACTTTGTAACTACCTCCATTAAGAGGTAGCAACATTTCCCACCTCTGGGACCTGGCAGGGTTTGTGACTTGCTTTTACTATTGGAATACTGCTGGGTGCTCCATGCCATCTTGTACTACTTCTATTCTTTCTTTCCTTCTCTCTCCCTTTACCTACCCTGGATATATATTGCAAGTATAGCATCAGCAGTTAATTTCTTACTCAAGTTTTGCTGTCTAGAGAACCCAGGTTAAGGTTTGAGAAAAAATTAAAAGGAGATGGTTCAACATTCCATCAGAAACTTAAAGAAACCCCAACAAAACATAAATAGCTAATTATCTTTAAAAATAACTAAATTATAAAATGCAAACCAAACCATCATTAATAACATTTAAGTAATGTTTAATATAGCTTGAATTAAGTTTAGGTCAGATGTATCATACAATAAAATAGATTTTATTATAGGCTCCTTGCTTATTCTACAGTAAATCAAGATATCTTTTTTATCTATTTGTCCAATGCCTTATATCTTTTTTTGTGGACCGAGGAATATAATTTTACTCTTTTTTTAATGATTGTGATTATGTCCATAGATGTTAGAACTTTCATATTTGTGATATATATTGGTCCTCAATATTTATGTTAGACAAAACTATCTGCATTCCCCCATGAAAATATAATTCCTATGGGACAACAATATCCATTTAACTATGACATATTTATAATACATTTAAGATAAATGCAGGGCAATAGTAGGATTTGCTTATAGTGATAGAAAAATGAAGAATGTCACAGCTAATATGAAAGGATTATCTTTATAAATAACTTTTTCTTTTAGTTCTTGCTATTATTATTTTATGGTTAGATAAAATCCATCAACTCTTTATCCCCGGTGATTATTATTTCATCAATATAATAGCAAATACACCTAAATCAACAGCTCTTTCTTTTTCCAAAGAATTTTCTTGAAGAGGATGGCCTTTCTGTGGTTGTGAATACATAGGAAGGGTTGGAATGTATCTCTCAGTGAATCCTGGAGGAAGTTGGGCAATGGGCTCATGCTGGGGCAGGAAGGGGTAGCGGTGAGCATGTGCCTTGTGCAAAGCAAAGGTCAAAGGCAGTAGAAAGAAAGGAGAGAGAAATTATGAAAGATTTAAAAATAGTAAGAACTATAAAAAGCGTGAGGCAATAGAGAAAAAGAGAAGCTGGGTATGGTGGCACATGCCTGTAATCCCGTACTTGGAGGCTGAGACAGGAGGATCACACGTTTGAGCCAGCCTCAGCAGTTTAGCAAGACCATCAGCAACTTGGTGAGGCCCTGTTTCAAAATAATAAACAAGATAGATCTGGAGGTGTAGCTCTCAGAGGAATAGCCCTGGGTTCAGCCTCCAGTACCACCCCATCAAAACAAAACAAAACAAAACAAGACAAAACAAAAAACCAACTACAAATGAGGAACTTTGCAATCTTAGCTCTTTCTTGAGCTGTAAACAGCCTTGAAAGATCATTAGCCCTGTTTCCAGGATTGAGATAAGAGAATTGTTATTATCCTTTTGCTGGTGGTAAAACCAAGGACTTTTTGGTAAAATGTCATGTCCAGAATTTCAGAGTAGGTGGTGAGTGAGGCATGAATTTTCCTGCCCCCTCCCTTTTTGGTATGCTTTCTGCCATTTGTTATGACACAGAAAGGAAGAAAATGATACAGGGTGTGTGTGGTGTGTGTGTGTGTGTGTGTGTGTGTGTGTGTGTGTGTGTGTAAGCATTCAGAGCACAGATGTTTATGAACCATAGTATTTATTCTCTGAGGCTTTTACAGTATAATCAATTCAAATCAACCAATATTTATTTTGAATCTATAAAATGCATATTTATTTAGTAAGGAGTTATGAGGTTATAAAGTAATGGAGGTACTCATCTCCAGTCCTAGATTATTCAGGGAAGGCTTGGTATAAAACACTTTTATTCACTATTTCCCTAACTGAACCCTTCCTTCTTTGCCTAAGTAGCCGATTTTGCTTTCAAATATAGATAAAAGCACCCAAGACACTATCTCTACTTTGAATTCATTTGAGGACACATGAAATTCTGAAGAATAAAAGAAGTGACATGAAGTGGTATGTCCATCAATGAGTGAGGTTGGAGGGTAGAAGAGTCTCTTCTGGGGTGTCCGACTTTTTCCTGTCCAGTCCTGAGGACGATCAGTGCCAGGTAGCAGGTGGTTTGGGTTGTGGCCCTGTGATTTGGCTGAAATCACCCTACAGTATAGGCAGGCATCCAGCTTTGTTAGAAGTTGACACTGGCCTTCCAAGGCGGCCATGCCATTTTATTTTCCTACTAACACTGTAAGAAAGTTCTGCTTACTTTATATCTTGCCAATATTCTTATTTCCATCATTTATACTTTTCAGCCAGTCTGGTGAGTATGTAGTGGTATCTTACCATGGTTTTAATTTGCATTTCCCTGATGAATAGTTATATTGACCACGTTTTTATGGGTCTATTGGCCATTTGTATCTCTTCTTTTGTGAAGTGACTGTTTAAATATTTTACTATTTTTATTGGGTTGTTTTACCATTATTATTGATTTGTAGGAATTCTTTATATATCCTGGACACAAGTCCTTTGTTATATAAAAGCCAAGAACACTTTTTGATGCAAATAAAAGAACTTGGACTAATGGTGACTTAAGCAATATCAATATCAATTATCTGATATAACATTTAAAAAGTCCAAAAGCAGTCAGCACTTGGCATTAAGTAGATCTGTCATAGTTAATGGTCTGGATTTTCATCCTTGTGTTTGCTTATTGTTTGGTTTTTGGTACTGAGAATTAAACCCAGGGGCATTCTACCTTCAAGCTATACCCCCAGCCCTTTTTATTTTCAAACAGGGTCTCACTAAGTTGCTGAGGCTGGCCTCGAACCTGCAATCCTCCTGTCAAAGCCTCCCAAATACTAGGATTACAGGTATGCACCACCACATCTGGTGATATAACCTCATGGTTGCGTGAACACTGCCATCAAGTCAAGCACAAAACCTGCATTCACAGGTAGGTAGAGTGGGGGTAACCAGGGAGGCAACGTAAAGAGGTACTTGTGTGATTACTTCTTTCACTGGTAGATAAAAATTATTTTGCAGAAGCACTCTCAAACTTCCTCTTATTTCCTGCTTTTCAGAATTAGGTGTCTTGCATAGACCTACCAGTGAAAGGGAGACTGGGACATGAGCATTAGGCAATAGTTTACTATACTGTCATCATAATTAGATTAGACAATCATGACTCATGCCCCAGGGCTGGACACATTGCATGAACACAAAGGCTTTGGTTAGAAGAAAGGAATGGTTACTGGACAGGAGCCCAACATGCCAATATTAAATCCCCCCTCCCAAAGTTGTGAGTTACTCTCCAGTGCAGTGAGGGATCTTTGGTAAGTTTGTAAGGTCCTTGTAGGCTTATAGATAAAACAGAGGTTTGAAAACCAAGTTCTTAACTTAAATACATGAAATACCATCACTACCACCACAAACTCCTATTAAATATTTGATTTCAGAGAAGCCCAACTGGCTTGAACAGATAAGTAAAGTGCTAGTTCTGATCACATTTTATGACTAAATAGGAAGGCAGGGTTCATAACTACATTGTCCAAGGGAATAGGGTAGGGTAAATCCAACATGGGAGTCGAAGGCAAATGGGGGTTAAAGGTCCAGGCCTTAGGTTGGGTCTTCCTGAAAGAAGAGCCTGAGACAAAGGCATCTGGGGTAGTTCATTTGGTGACAAGAGCATTTTGGGTAGTTCATTTGGGAAGTGATCCCAGGAAGCAGGAGTGGAGGGCTGGGGAGAGTGAGATGAATGCAAGTGGAAGAGAAAATGCAAAAGCATGTTAAGAATTGTTTAGCTTGCTGCAACTTAGGGAGACTCTTTAAAAATAAAGAATAAAATAGGTCTGGAGGTATAGCTCAAAGGTAGAATGTGCCTAGGTTTAGTCCCCAGTAAAACACACAAACACACATACACACACACACACATACACACACACACATACACACACACACACACACACACACACACACACACACACTACACACACTAGCTTATCTAGCCAGGCATGGCAGTAATTCTAGTACTTAGAAGGCGGAGACAGGAGGATCTTAGGTCTTAGGTTCAAGGCCAGCCTCAGCAACTTAGGGAGAATCTCAGCAACATAGTGAGATCCTGTTTCAAAATGAAAAATAAAAAGGGCTAGGGGTATAGCATGGAGGTAGAATGTCTCTGGGTTCAGTTTCTAGTACAACACACATACACACACACACACTTGCTTATCTCTGTGAGTGACTGGGGCTAGTTGTGCTGGAAGCCTGTAGAACTGCACAGCACATGTGGCAGGACTGTACACCCCAGTGTTCTCCTAGTGTGGACTAGATGTGTTGGCATGGCTTTGACTCTGTTACACATGCAAAGTCATGGGCCCCACCCGACCTCCTGAACCAGAATGTCTGGGGGAAAAGAAGGAAAAATATTGTACTTAACCAAACTCATTAGGTGGTTGTTATACACATTCACAACTGAGAACCACAGGTCTATTCTACAGAGAGAGTGCTTGTCAATCATCTCACACCCCCCTTTCAGTCCTCTCATATCTCTCACTGGTCAAACCATGGAGGCATAATGACACACGAGTGTGTCCCTCATCACCTGTCAGAGAAGCCCCACAGTAGAAAGTGAGGGGTTTTCTGTGCAGCTCAGCTGAGGTCAGTACACATGCACCTAGAGGAGGCTGGTTTCTGCTGCAGTGGCTTCAGGGAAAGGTGGGCCCAAAGGTATGTCTGTGTCAGGAGAGGAGAGCCAGAGTAGGCCAGGTTAGATCACTGACAGCCCCTTCAATCTCCAGACTTCATGGAGGGAGCCAGGAAATTATTTTCTAAGGCATTAAACTCTCTATAAAGGGCCCTAAGCTCCTACAAGGAAATACACTGCGTAATTGCATAGGACTTCACAGTGTACAGAAAACATTAACAAGACACATGAGAAACAGAAGCTGTTTATGCTGTAGTATATCCTTGAGGCAGGTGGAGTGTTTCCATCTGCTCAAAGTGGCCTCAGTGATGTCTCCCTGTTGGGATCAAGTTAAAGAGAATGGATTTCTCACTTTATTGGGAAAAAGCTTCTCAGCAGCAGATATTCATCAGCACTCCCTCGGTTTCTTTGGGAATTGAAAGCTGTGTGGTTTTCCATTTCTATTTTCTTTCATATTGCTCCAAGAAAACCTCTACTTCTTTGCCAACCATGACTTCTTGGCCAGTTTTCTTCTTTCTCCTTTGACCTGAAAAAAAAAAAAGTCACTAGTGGTCATGTTATGATTTGAACCACTTGAAAAGAAGGAGGAAAAAATTGCCATAGATTAGAATTAACATGGGCTTGGAGGTAGGCATGGTTACACACACCTGTAATCCCAGTATTTGGGAGACTGAGATGGGAGGCTCACAGGTTCAAGGCTAGCCTCATCAACTTAGTGAGGCCTTCAGCAACTTAATAAGACCTATTTCAAAATGGAAAAAATAAAATTGGACAGAGGGTGTAGCTCAGAGATATAACACTCCTGGGTTCAGTCTCTAGTACAAAACAAATACAAAAATAAAAGAATTAACATGGGTTGGGGGACAGGGAGGATGGACTCCAGCTGGGGAGGAGAGGCTCCTCTCCCCATTTTTCTGTAAGTGATACTGGATTCAACACATAGAATTTCAAATTTTTTGCTCACAAATACTGTTAGGCTGACGAGGCAAGAACATGAGATGCAAAGATTCCAAGAGTGAACATGTTTGGAGTCTCATTCTGTTGAGAGGCACTTTAGAACTCAGTTAAAAGATTTCAGTCAGTTAAAAGATTTGCAGTTCAGATTTTAAGAATCTATGTACACAGAGGTTTCCCTGCGGAAGACGGCCAGCCCTTTCGTTGGTCCCATCTTACGTTTCCCATTTGTTCCAGTGCACATCCAAGCGCCATCCATATCTGGGGATGACATGTAGTAGAGTTCTGTTGCCAGGGACTGAAAGTGTCCATCATACAGGTCTCCTGGCAGGGACCGACTTAGTGTCTGAGAAACCAAAATTGGCACTCTCATTTATACCCCAAGGAACTCCACATTCTTTGGTTGTGTCCTAGCTGTACCTTTTGTACTTTTGACATTGGCATTTCTGCATGTTTAATGCTCATTGCAATTCTTTGTCCTGGAGAGAACTCTGTACTGACTCTGATGAAGTCCTTTTCCCACTTCCTGGCTCTGCTCCCAGAAGGCCTTGCTTGTCTTTAGCACCTTTGGGAATTTCTTCTTGTGGAGGAACCAGAATTTAAGCATGATAGTCTTTTAAACAAATGGATATTCATGAGTACCTACTATGCTTCAAAGAAACAGGATAGAGATGTGGTGGCACATGTTTGTAATTCCAGTACTTGGGAAGCAGAGACAGGAAGATTGCAGGTTTGAGGCCAGTTTCCACAACTTAATGAGACCTTGTTTCAAAATAAAAAATAAAATAGGGCTTGAGGTAGAGCTCAGAGGTAGAATGCCCCTGAGTTCTATCTCCAGTACTACACACACACACACACACACACACACACACACACACACACTAAAAAAAAAGAGAGAAAAAGAAAAAGTTAGTGCATAGAAGTAGACCTTGGCAGCAGTCATCATCACAGATGCATAGAGGAAAGTACAATGGAGGAAGTAATATGTTGCTTTGGGTGCAGAGAAAGATAGATGCCCATTCCACTTAAGAGAGGGGAGGAAGGACTTGTGAGAAGTTCACAGTGAAGCTAAAAACTGAGCTGGGATTTGAAGGATTAGTAGGAGTTTGCTACTTGAACCACATGGGTAAGTTTTCAAGTAAGGCACACCAAATGGGGAGCATCTTAGGGTGATGCTGGGGAATTCAGCAGGATCATCGTATAGCATGATTCAGAAGAGTAGAGTACGCTGGAAGAACTAGAGGAGAAATTGAAGGACCCAGGATCAAGTTTCTTTCTTCCAACTTAGAGATTTTTAGTGACTTGGGGAAGTAGTTGAAAGAGTCAGGTAATGGGATATTGAGTAGTGAAAAAGAGATGAAAAAAGTAGACACAATATCTACAATTTATGCATTTAGATGTTTTGACAGAGTGGAAGAAAAATGGGTGATTGTTTTTAGGGGAAATATCCAAAGGAAACCTTCATGCTCTTTTGAATGAAAGAAGGATTTAGGGGAAGATTTGAGAGAAAATAGGATATTTTAGTGTTCAAGTTTACAGAAGACTAGGAATAAAATTGGAATAAGATCAAGGGTCAGCAATCAAGAAATGAGCAATTGAACTAAATAGATACTTCATAAAAGAAGAAATACAAATGGCCAATAAATACATGAAAAATGTTTAACATCATTAACAATCAGGGAGATGCAAATCAAAGCTACATGAGATTTTATCTAACTCCAATCAGAATGGCAATCATCAAGAAGTCAAACAACAATACATGCTTGTGAGGATGCGGGGAAATAGGAAATCTTCTACACTGTTGGTGGGATTGCAAATTAGTATACCACTATCAGTGGAGATTCTTAAAAAAAATGGGAATGGATCCATCATATCCAGCTATACCACTTCTGGGTATCTTTCTCCAAAGGGACTGAAATCAGAATATTATAGTAATATATGCATATTTATTTTTATAAAGCAGCACAAACCACAATAGCCAAATTATGGAGCCAACCTAGGTATCCATGAACAGATGAATGAATTACAAAATCATGGGAGATACACACAATGGAATTCTACTCAGCAATAAAGAAGAACAAAATTATGTCATTTGTAGGAAAATGGATGGACCTGGAGAATATTATGTTAAGTGAGATTAGCAGTCACAGAAAGTGAAGTTTCATATGTTTTCTCTTATATGTGGAAGCAGGGGAGTAATGGGGGTACCAGAGGGACTTTAGATAATAGAGGAGAAATTCCAATGGAGGGAGGGAGGTGGGAAGGGTAGGGAGGGAGAGAATCAATGAAGGAATCACTTCCATTGACTTTATGTACATATGTGAGAATATCAATGTCAATCTCAATATCCTGTATGGGGAAGAGGGTAGAATGGGGAGGGGACTGGGAGAAAACCCACCAAGAGCTATGTGCACGTATGTCACCATCACTAAGAATTACATTATGATGTGAGACTATAATGCACCGATAAAAGTATATATGTATACATTGCAAGGGTCAGGGCCCAGGAGAATTGCAGATTTGAGGACAGCCTCAACAATGTAGCAAGACTCTCAGCAACCTAGTGTGACCCTGTTTCAAAACCAAAAATAAAAAGATCTAATGTGTTTAGTCAGAGGTAGAATGCCCCTGAGTTTGATCTCCAGTACTACAAAAAGAAAAGAAAAACAAAACAAAAAACAACAAGAAAGAAACAAAAGATTAAGGATTAGTCTTAAAAAGAACTAGGACACTTCATGTAGATATTGAAAAAAGGAAAAAAAAATTGCTGATGAACTTGCTTTATATGGCTGAGGGGAGGGTGGAGAAAATTGAGGCAGTTCATGCCTGGTTACTTCTATGTTATATAAAAAAGAGGAATCAATGACATCTGGTGTGAGACAGTATTGGAAGAGAGTGCTAACATTTTGATTTGCTGCTGTCAAGTAAAGGAATGGGAGCTGTTTGAGGGAAAATATAAATACTAAAATCCTAGACTCTGCAGTTTGAGCTGGAGAATGAATCTTTGTATCTACAGGGGTTTGGACCAAAGGGATCTGTATTTCCTGAGTTTCCACTTGAATTTGGGATGATCCTCCATCCACTCCTGCCTCCTTCTCTCCCCGGGTTCTAGGCACTATCCCGAGAGTAGTCAGAAAATAGGTGAATCCTCTATTCTCCATTCCCTTCATCTCCAGGTAGGCAAGTCAGCTTTTTCAAAAAGGACCACTCATTTGCAAAGGCGATATAAGAGGGGAATATGGGGAAAATATTGGAAACGGGTTGCAAAGTGCAGGTTTCTGAAGTTTCCTGTTTGTGTTCACTTCCAGGCACCTGGGCTCTCTCACCTGCCAAACCCTCTGCTAGGAAATGACAAGTTCAGTGCAGTCTACTCTCTAAGGCTGGCCTCCTCCCCAGCTCTGGCTCCCTCCACATTCATGAATCCATGGAAAGGCCCACCGTGCAGGTCCTGCTGCTGGAACCCCTCAGTCCCCTTACAGTCAAGGTGGCAGAGAGAACCCCCACCCTTGATGTTCTCCCTGGGGCTGTGTGGTCCAGTGAGTATTCTTCTAAGTAACCTTCTTTCTCTACTGACTGGCAAGCCTGTTGAGAGTGAGCATAATAAATGACTTAACAGTCTGAGGCCACTTCCTACACACAGGACGTCACTCGGAACCTAATAGAAGCCTCAGTGTTCTTCTAAAATAAAGATATCACCCAGATATCAAGAGGTGCAGTGAAGAGACCTTATCTGGGTATCTAGACATTTCAGTCTCCAAGCAATGCAATTATTCTAAAAGGATTGCTAAATGATTTCTCTGTATTAAATCATACTGTTGTAATAATTCAAGGTTGGTTTTATAGTCTTCTTCCCCTGGGCTATGATTGATCAGTCTGTCATTCTATGGTTATTCAATTTGACAGATATGTTTTGGCAGGTGATTACTTTTTTTGAATAATTATTGCTAAAATATAAATTATCCTTATTCCTAAATTCTACATAGTTAAGTAAATTACAAAACTAGATCGGAACTCAGTTCTGGCTCCAAGTTTGTTTTCAAATTTAGTTAAATCAGAAAGTGCTACAAAAGCCAGGTATGGTGGTGCACACCTGTAATCCCTGTCTTTGGAAGGTGGAGACAGGAGGATTGAGGCTAGCCTCAGCAATTTAGCAAGGTCCTTCAGCAACTTAGCAAGACCCTGGCAGAAACTTAGTGAGACCCTAGTTCAAAATAAAAAAAAGAGGGATAGGACTGTAGCTTGGAGGTAGAATGCCTCTGGGTTCAATGTTTCATACCAAAATAATTAATAATTATATGATAATAATAATAATAATATCTAAAAAGTGCTACTCAGACTACTGCCACTAGGAACGATTATTGACAAATGTCCAAGATACTTTTGGGAGGGTTAATGTCTTGTCTTAACGGCTGCTTCCCAGTGAAAATTTATGGTGGGTTTGAGGGAATATATGGTGGGTTTGAGGGAAAAGGGAGATCAGAGGACAGTGACACAAGGAGAATCAAGTGGCACCAGCTCTTACTGGTGCTTTCTTGCTGATTTCTTCACAGGTTACCATAATGCCTTTAATCTACAATGATAGCATAAATGTAAAATTGTGTGCCTCCTCTCCTCAAAAAATAGCATGATGGTAGCCTTCATACTTCCCCCTCTTACTTAGTATGTTCAGAAAATAGCTTTTTCTCTTGCAGAAATGACAGAGGACGATTAAGAAGTACATTCAGTTTCCTCTCTAACATCTCAGCCTGAGAATAAGATTTCTAGCAACCCATTGCTTTTACTTAGATTCCAGCAGATAAAATATTTTGCAGGTTTTGTGGATTTAGATAGCATATCATTTCTATGCTGAGGATTAGCTGTGAGTGTTTGAGGTTGAGTCTGTCCCTCAGACAGCGACCGTGAGGAGACTATGATTTGGTCTCCCATGGGAATGTGCGAGGAGGGACACCAACCGTGAGAGGTTCAGATGCGAGAGAACGCAGGCTGTCCAGTGCATGAAGATATCAGGAGTCCTAAATCCTATTGTAAAATCTTCAGGACTCTGTACTCTGGACCCTAGGAAAAGAAGGGATGGTATCAGCCTTCTGGGAATTTGAAGAGCGCTCCTTCCTGGAGAGCACTGAGGGCTGATGTGTTCCTGCAGAGACCCTAGACGCTGTCAGAAGTCCTGGGCTGGTTCATGATTTGCAGGCAGGCTTCTGGCCCATCTATTTCCTGATCAACCATAAGCAAGACTTTCCTCTGGAAAGCCAAGTCAGAGGCTCTGTAGAGTACAAACAAGGTGGATGGGACTAGAGCACCTGGGGAAGAACAGGGTTAAGCTTCCTGTTGGCTGCAGGCTGTGATGAATGTTTAGGGTCTAGGAATAGACTGGCGGGATGGAGGTCATAAAGAGAAATGAAACTGGCATTTTTCTGGGTCTGGACCAGGAAACCACTCTCTTGTGTTGTAGGAAAGAAAAATATCATGATCTCAGTTATTACTAGAATTTTTTAATGACTTTTACTTTAGCAGAAAAATTATTTGTGTATCATTTTTAATTTCCTGAAAAACATAACATTATATTTTAAAACACCATTTGCATCAGTTTTATGAGTCTCCATATTTTTTGTTTGTTTTCAAACCCAAAGATCCTTCTAAAAATATTCACAAATAGAAATAACCCTAACCACCTGATTTTTTTCTTTTTGTATCATGGTGTAAATAAAAGTTTAAAAATTTCAAATAAAATTTGAACCTCTGAAAGCTTCTTCCAAGGAAAAAAATTTAAAAAAGAGCGAAAACGTCCAGTAAAATTATACATGATCAATACAAGATCATTAAAGTGGGTTGTGGTGTGCTAATATGAGTATTAAGACTCTATGGCTCTCAGATGGAAGTGTTTGTGGAGAAAAAAATTCTGGGCTCTAAGACTGTTGCTTATATTGTTTAGTATTTATTAACTACTTATGTTACCAGTTTATCTGAGTTTCATCTTTATTTGTGAAATGATGGAACTGGACTACTTGACCACAGTATCCCTTTCTCTTCGTGTATACTAGAAGCCTGGATATTTCCTCTTACTTTGATTTTAAAATAACAACATACACTCTGAGGTGTTATGTTTAATGTAACAAAATTTAATAAAATACCTCATTGTATTTAATTCTTTGATTTAATTTTGGTTGCATAAAACCACTTAGCTTGGATTTGTCCTTTTGATTTCCCATGGCCCTTGAGTTGAGTAGTACGTAATCAGGAGTGACATTTTTCTGTTTGAGCAGAGGTGGATCTATGCAGTTATTAGCTGCTCAGGATTTCCTTCAAGCAAGTCAGAAAATCCAGGGACCAAATCACTGTATACCAGTTTAGTTCTTGTGTTGGAAACTAATTCCTAGAATTCACCACTTATGACCCTGATGGCCAGGAAATCCAAACACCTGCTACTCTTTTCTATTGACTGACTTAACCTTTGCAGACCCTGTAATGGGACCTAAGTGTTTCTTTCCAGAGTCAGAGTAGAAGCATGAGGTTGGGACATAAATCAGCAGATTTGCTTTGGGACATGCACCCCCTCACCCTTGCCAAAGGAAAGTATGCCACATGGGGTTTATTTCCATTTTCCTGCATATGGTTAACCAGTTTGGCCAACACCATTTGTTGAAGAGACTATCTTTTTTTCCAGTGTATGTTTCTGGCTCCTTTGTCAAAAATCATTTGACTGTAAGCATGTGGGCTTGTTTCTGAATCTTCTATTCTGCTTCATTGGTCCATGTGTCTGTTTTTGTGCCAATACCATGCTGTTTTTATTACTGTGGCTTTGTAGTAGAGTTTGAAGTCAGGTATTGTGATGCTTCCTGCATGGTTCTTGTTGCTAAGAACTACTTTGGTTATTCTGGGCTTTTTGTTTAGAACAACACTCTCCAAAGAGCATTAAATTTGAAGAGTTGTTAGGTGTTCCAACCAAAAATAAATGGTTTGTGAGAGAGAGCATGAAGTAAAGTTAACAGTTGTCTTAAGTAAGAACTTCTTGTGGTCTCCACTATGTAGAGAAGCTTTTGACTCTAACACAGGAGTTAATATGAAGAAAGTTTATTTCAAACTCATTCTTTTCTCTTTCTTTTCATTTGTTCTTTCTTTCTTATTTTATTTTTTGAAGAGAACTTTGTGTCGGGACTACTGTCCACCAAGGAGGTCCTTTCAGCTTCATGAATCCAGTGGTAAAAGTAGTGCACTCATCATCTTAGACGAAAGGTTCAAATGTCTATCAAACCCTAATATTCCTCTAGGTCCTAATGAAGACTAAAGACTTCTGCACAACCTGTATGAAGCCACTCTACATTTCCATGCTCTCCAACAGAAAACTTTGGCTCACTCAATGCAGAGCACATTGGCAATGGCCAACTAGGAAGGGAATCATCAAAGAAAGTGCTTCTGGAAGAATAACTTCATGCAGTGTCCTTGGCTTTTATTGTTCCCCACATCTGGATAATGACATTTTATTCTTAGAATCCTGAAGTATAGCCTTAAAAAAAAGTCAGTACATAAAAATCCAAACATACAAAGCAAAAGAACAAGAGGAGAACTATTTGTATAATGAAGAATTCTTCACATTATAAAATGATTCCTCCCATTTTCTTTAAAAAGAAATGGGACTTCCAGGTGGATGGCGTTCAAGTGAGACACCTCTCATTAGGCGCTGTGCGCTCAATTCAAATCTGCCATAAAAGCAGCTTCTTTTATTTATTTATTTATTTTTTTGTGGTACTGGGGATTGAACTCAGGGGCATTCTACCTCTGAGCTATACCCCCAGCCCTATTTTTTAATCTTTATTTTGAAACAGGGTCTCCCTAAATTGTGGAAGGCCTCACTAGTAGCTGAGGCTAGCTGTGAACCTGGATCCTCCATTCTCAGCCTCCCAAATGCTGGGATTACAAGCATGTGCCACCATGCCTGGCTAAAAGCAGCTTCTTGATAGAAGGAAAAAAAGCAACAAAAAAGTGAACAACACTATGAAAACTGAAGTACAGCTGAACACAATCCAGAAAGCCGACAGGGAGAGCAAAGAAGCCTGTCTTCGTGACAGCGGTGCCATGCCTCAGAGTGGCGGCCGCCATTGAGCCAGCCCCTGGCGTGGGGTCTACTAACAAAGAAATATATAATGACCTTCTGCACTCCCCGTGACCAGAGATGGAGTAAGCGACTCTTGAACTCCACATCCTAATCAGGTGGCATATCACAGCACCTTTGACAGTGACCAGAACACATGGTATGACCAACTTAAGCCTGCACAGGGTCACCTCAGCTCACCTCTACCTCTAGAGCCAGAGCAGCAATCAACTGCACTGCAGAGCTTGAATCAAAACTGCTGCAAAAGCAGCTTCTTGATGGAAGGAAAGAAAAGCAAAACAGCAGAAAAGTGAACAAAGCAACAAAACAGCTGATCAGAACCCAAAAAGCAGACCAGGAGCTAGGGCATGCATGGCAGTGGCAGCTGCCATTTTCCCAGCCTCCTATAGCAGCAGAGATCTCCCCAAAAGGTCTGCAGAGGCCAAATCAGGTCTGTTCTTACAAACTTGCAGGGATTTTTCTTTTGTTTCTTGTTGTTTTTTGTTTTCTGTTTTGTTTTGTTTTTACTCTGTTTTCACTTTGCATTGCTTTGATTTATCTATGTTTGTTCAGAGGATTGGTTGCTTTGTTAGCATTTGCTAGACCCTAGAAGTCAACACCTGAAACCCACCAAAGGCACCAATAGAGTGGGCAGAAGAAGTACCAGAGTAATTGCAACTCAGTACAAGATATCATTCACAGAGAGAAAATAAAAACAAGAAACCTATAAATTCAGAGAAAGCATGCAAGAGCAGCAAAGATATAAATTTAAGAACAGGGAGACCATGGGAAGGAAAAATAGCAAAGAAACAATGAGTCAACACAATCCCACAATAACAGAACTCAACAACACTGAATGGCAGAGATTACCAGAAGAACAATTCAGATCTTTAATAATAGAAATGATACAAAACTTCCAGAAAGAATGCAGAGAGAACTGGACAGAAATAAAAGAACAAATAAACAAAGAATCTGACACCCTGAGCAGGAATCATAGAGAAGCCTTGAGGGAAGTGAAGGATGTGAAAGATGCAATAATAGAAGTGAAGGCATCAATACAAACTATAAACAGCAGATTAGATCACATGGAAAACAGAATATTACTCCTAGAAGATGACCATCCATTCCAAAAATGAATCCATTGAACATAATCTAGAAAAAAAAAATTGACAGTATGAATTGGACATTGATGAGATCTGGGGCAACTTTTTTTTTTTTTTTTGCGGTACTGGGGATTGAACTCAGGGGCATTCTACCTCCAAGCTACATCCCTAGCTCTATTTTTTATTCTTTATTTTGAAACTGGGTCTCACTAAGTTGCGGAGTCCTTCACTAGATAGCTGAGGCTGGCCGGCCGAGAACCCGGATCCTCTGGTCTCAGCCTCCCAAATGCTGGGATTACAAGCATGCACCACCACACCCGGATTGATCTGGGCCAACTTTAAAAGAGCTAACCTAAGAATAATAGGCATAGAAGAGGGATTAGAAGTTGAAACTAATAGAATAAACAACCTTTTCAAAGAAGTACTATCAGAGAATTTTCCAAACATAGAAAGAGAAGTAGACACACAGGTGCAGGAAACATATAGAACCCCCTTTAGGAAAAACCAAAGAAGAGGTTTACCATGCCACAAAATAATCAAGCTTACTAATGTTGAGGCTAAGGAGAGAATTCTAAAGGCAACAAAAGTAAAAGGCCAAGTGACATTTAGAAGCAAACCAATAAGAATTACTCCAGACCTCCCAAACCAAGTCATGAAAGCCAGGAGGGGCTGGAGTAACATATTCCAAACTCTGAAAGAAAATAACTTGCAGCCAAGATTCTCATACCCAGCAAAACTCTCTCTGTAAATTGACAGGGATATAAAAACCTTTCATGACAAACAGAAACTGAAAGAATTTATGTCTTCCAATCCAGCACTAGAGAAAATACTCAAAGAAGAACTAACAAGTAAACATCAGAACCAGAGAAACAATTTCCAGGAAGCAAACAACTAAGCAAAGAAGAACAAACACTACTGCAAACAGAAGTCAAAACTCAAAAAGTTAGGAACTAAAAATCATTTCTCAATAATCACACTGAATATAAATGGTCTCAACTCCCCAATAAAAAGGCACAAGGTGGCAAAATGGATTAAAACCCAGAATCCATCTATATGCTACCTACACGTCTTACAAGCAAAGATTCCCACAAACTAAAGGTGAAGAGCTGGAGTAAGGTGATCCATGCCAATGGAACTCGAAGACAAGTAGGAGTAGCAACTATGATATCAGATAAATTAGATTTCAAGCGTAAGCTTATCAAAAGAGACAAAGAAGGTCATTTTTTTTTTTTACTAGTAAAAGGAACAATTCAGCAAGAGGAAATAACAATTATCAACATCTATGCCCCAAACATTGGTGCAGCCACCTTAATAAAACAAACTCTGCATGATATAAAGTCACACATAGATCCCAATACACTAATACTAGGAGACTTCAATACTCCTCTCACATCACTAGACCAATCTTATAAAAAAGGTCAGTAAAGGTGCTTTGGACCTAAATAATACCATAAACCAAATGGACCTGTTAGACACATACAGAATATTTCACCCACCTAGAGCTGAATTCACATTTTTCTCAGCAGCCCATGGAGGCTTCTCCAAAATAGACCACATTCTGCGCCACAAAGAAAGCACTGGCAAATTTAAAAAATGTAACATAATTCCCTATATCTTTTCAGACCACAATGGAGTGAAATTAGAAATCAACTCTAAGAAGACCCAGAGTAACCATGTAAACACATGGAGACTGAACACCACACTGCTGAGTGAAGAATGGGTCATAGAATATGTAAGGGGAGAAATTAAAAAATACCTAGAAACCAATGAAAACAGAGACACAACATATCAAAACCTCTGGGACACCTTGATGGCACTACTAAGAGGAAAATTTATAGCACTGAGTGCCCACATGAGAAGAACGGAAAACCACTAAATAAATAACCTAATGACACAGCTCAAAGCCCTTGAAAAACAAAAACAGTATAACCCAAAAGTCAGTGGAAGACAGGAAATTATGAAAATCAGAGCAGAAATTAATGAAGTAGAGAATAAAAAAATACAGAAAATCAACAAAACCAAAAGCTGGTTTCTTGAAAAAATAAAGATTGATAAACCATTGGCCAACCTAACCAAAGGAAAGAGAGTATCAACCAAATTACCAAAATAAGAGATGAAAAAGGTGATTTTACCACCGACAGTGTGGAAATACAGAGGATCATCAGAAAGTATTTTGAAAAACTGTACTCCAACAAAATGGAAAATCTAGAAGAAATTGACAATTTTCTAGATACATATAACCTTCCTAAATTGTGTCAAGAAGATATAGAAAACTTAAATCGACCAATAGCAATCAAGGAGATAGAAACAGCAATAGAGAGTTTACCATCAAACAAAAGCCCCAGGCCAGATGGTTTTCCAAGTGAATTTTATAAAACATTTATAGAAGAGCTAATCCCAATACTCTTCAAACTATTCCGTGAAATAGAAAGAAATAGGACCCTCCCCAAAACATTCTATGAAGCCAACATCACATTAATACCAAAGCCAAATAAAGACAGCTCAAGAAAAGAAAACTATAGGCTATATCATTGATGAACTTAGATGCAAAACTGCTAAACAAAATACTAGCAATGCGCATTTAAAACCACATCAAGGAAATTATACACCATGACCAAGTCGGGTTCATCCCAGGGATGCAAGGCTGGTTCAACATATGAAAACCAATCCATGTAATTCACCACATGAACAGAATCAAAGACAAAAATCACATAATCATCTCAATTGATGCTGAAATAGCATTTGACAAGATCCAACACCCATTCATGCTAAAAGCACTGCAGAAAATAGGGATAGAAGGAACATACCTCAAAATCATAGAGGCAATATACAATAGGCCTACAGCCAATATCATATTAAATGGAGAAAAACTGTAAGAGTTCCCACTAAAAACAGGAACAAGACAAGAATGTTCTTTATCACCTCTTCTGTTCAACATAGTACTTGAGACTCTAGTTAGAGCAATAAGGCAAGAGAAGGAAATCAAAGGGGTAAAAATAGGGAAAGAAGAACTAAAACTATCCCTTTTTGCAGATGACATGATACTATACTTAGAAGACCCAACAAAGTCAGCCAAAAACTTATAGAACTGATCAACAAATTCAGCAAAGTGTCTGGATACAAAATCAGTCTTAAAAAATCAGAAGATTTCCTGTATGCCAACCATAAAACCACTGAAAAAGAAATTCAGAAAACAATTCCACTCACAATAGCACCCCCCAAAATAAAATACTTAGCGATAAACCTAACCAAAGAAGTAAGAGACCTCTATAAGGAAAACTACAAAAAGTTGAAAAAAAGAAATCGATGAAGACCTTAGAAGATGGAAAAATCTACCATGCTCTTGGATAGGCAGAATAAATATCATCAAAATGGCCATCCTCCCAAAAGTGATCTACAGAATCAATGCAATACCCATGAAATTACCAAGGTCACTCCTCACAGACATAGAAAGATCAGTCCTTAAATTCATTTGGAACAACAAAAAGCCCAGGTTAGCCAAAGTAGTTCTCAGCAACAAGAACCATGCAGGAGGTATCACAATACCTGACTTCAAGCTGGGCGTGGTGGCGCACGCTTGTAATCCCAGCATTTGGGAGGCTGAGACCAGAGGATCCGGGTTCGCGGCCAGCCTCAGCTACCTAGTGAGGCCCTCCACAACTTAGTGAGATCCTGTTTCAAAAAATAAAGAATAAAAAATAGGGCTGGGGGTATAGCTCAAAGGTAGAATGACCCTGAGTTCAATCCCCAGTACTGCAAAAAACAAAACAAAACAACAACAACAAAAAACATACCTGACTTCAAACTCTACTACAAAGCCACAGTAATAAAAACAGCATGGTATTGGCACAAAAACAGACACATGGACCAATGGAGCAGAATAGAAGACTCATAAACAGACCCACATGCTATAGTCGACTGATTTTTAACAAAGGAGCCAAAAACATACACTGGAAAAAAGATAGCCTCTTTAACAAATGGTGTTGGCAAAACTGGTTAAACATGTGCAGGAAAATGGAAATAAACCCCACTTTCTTACCCTGCACAAGAGTCAACTCAAGGTGGATCAAAGACCTGGAAGTCAGGCCAGAGACCTTGCAGCTACTTGAAGATGGCATAGACCCAACACTTTAACACATAGGCACAGATAAAAACTTTCTCAACAAGACCCCAAAAGCACAAGCAACTCAAAGGAAGATCAATACATGGGATTGCATTAAACTGAAGAGCTTCTGTGTAGCAAAGGAAACTATCAAGAATCTCAACAGAGAGCCCACAGAGTGGGAGAAAATTTTGCCAGCTACTCTTCTGATAAAGGATTAATATCTAGGATATACAGAGAACTTCAGAAACTCACACCTAAAAAAACAAATAACCCAATAAAAAATGGGCAAAGGATCTAAATAGATACTTCACAAAAGAAGAAATACAAATGGCCAATAAATGTATGAGGAAATGTTCAACATCATTAGCAATCAGAGAGATGCAAATCAAAACTACCTTGAGATTTCACCTAACTCCAATCAGAATGGTAATCATCAAGAACACAAACAACAGCTACTGGCGAGGGTGTGGAGAAGTGGGAACCCTAATACACTGTTGGTGGGATTGCACATTAGTGCAATCACTTTGGAAAACAGTATGGAGGATCCTCAGACGAATGGGAATGATCCTACCATATGATCCAGCAATACCACTTCTGGGTATCTACCCAAAAGAACGTAAACCAAACTATCAGACCAATGCATGTGTAGCTATGTTTATAGCTGCACAATTTACAATTGCCAAACTATGGAAGCAGCCAAGATGTCCATCGACAGATGAATGGATTACAAAGCTATGGGATATGTACACAATGGAATTTTACTCAGCCATAAAGAAGAACAAAATCATGTTATTTGCAGGGAAATGGATGGAACTGGAAAACATTATGTTAAGTGAGATTAGTCAGTCACAAAAAGTAACAAGTCATATGCTCTCCCTAATATGTGGAAGCTAGGGAGAAAATGGGACATAAGAAGGAGTCCAGATGAAGAAAGAGAATCCTTAGGTGAACAAAGAATTTGACTTAACGGAAGGTGATTGGGGGAGGGGTGACACCCTAATGAGCATGTTGTACTTTCATGAACACATCAAAGCCAATAATTAAACTGATCTTGAGTATAAGGGAGGAGTAGGGAGGGAGGTGGGAGTTGGGGAAGGGTTAAATGAGAAATGTGTGCATGTATGCCTTTACCTTTACCAGCTTGTACCTAACAAAGATGTATGATTACAATGCACCAATTAAAAATAAATAAATAAATTTAAAAAAAGAAATGGAATTGGCTTTACAATTATCTATCTAATTTCAATGGCAATTTATTTGTCTTTCAGTGACCCTAACCTTAAAAACCCTTCCCTTCCTTCCCTCCTTCCTTCCTTCCTCCCTTCCTTCCTTCCTTCCTTCCTTCCTTCCTTCCTTCCTTCCATTCATCCATCCATCCTTGTACTGGGATTGAACTCAGTGATATTCTACCTCCAAGCTATACTCCTGGCCCCTTTGTTTTTTATTTTGAAACAGGGTCTCCTAGATGGCTGAGAGTCTCATTAAGTTGCCAAGGCTGATCTCCAACCTGTGATCTTCCTGTCTCAGCCTCCTGGGTACTGAAATTATAGGCATGCACCACCATGCTCAGCTAAAAGTACTTTCTTGAAAGCCTTGGTTTATTCTCCCATTAAGGTTGAGACCTGATTCCCTTTCCTCACTCTTTTGAACACCAGTGGGTTGATTGAACATGTCTAGTCTTAGGAATTATACAGCTTCTTTCTTCTCATGATTTCTGGCCTCCAAAGGCTTCCTGATGGGCAAGGGGGACTTTCCCACCAGCAAGGGATCACTGTTTAGTGGCAATCAACCTTCCCTAGATACTCATTATTCATTTCCCTAGTGTTGTTGGCAGCTTGAAGAATTACTTATTTATTTTGTAGAGATTCTCATCCTTAATTGAAAACTTTTAGAAATCAATTTTTTATCATGCCTCTGGAACATATGTTCTGTTTTGCCAGCTGTCCAAGTTGCTAAGACTTTCCCCCTGCTGGTTGCTGAGAACAGGTTCTACTTTAGACAGCTACAATGAATCAAGATGTACAACAAACTAGATTTTAAAGGTGTTTCCTGCCTTGTTAACCCAGTCATTATAAGACAAAGGAACAGTTAGATCGTTTCTATGTTGGCACAAAGAATTAGCTTCCTTTAAAGGGTGATTTGCCATTTCAGGCATAATTAGGCCACTTAAACACTTATCTTTGCTAGTCAATGGACTGGGAAGGCTTTATCCTTATCAGGAGTGATGTGGTTCAAAGAAAATCTCAGCTCTAAAGGGAGATGCATTTTAGCAAGGTGGTTCCTACTGGGTTACTGGACATTTTAATCTCTAGACCTTACCAGCAGCCTGGTTTATTTAGCACCTACAAGTTTATCATTCCTCAGAGCTCCTTCCCTCCCTCACTATGTAGGATTTATGTTCTTAGTTATTCTTTTTTCTGTAGGAGTGGGGTGGATAGGTAAGCAATGCCTGTTTATAAATTCATAAATTCAGGGGAAGATGAACCAGTGAAAATACCATGTCCTGAGAGTGAATGTTATTTGAGAAAAGGGAATGCAGCATAGAGTGAGGGGTGGATGAGAGGGGACCCAGACGTCTTTGTGTCCCACCAACCCACACTCTGTAGCTGGGCCCTAGGGAGACACAGGTGCTGGGAGATGAGTATACTCAGGCAGCTTCTCCTATGATGTGGAACCACAGTGACCTGTCCTGGGGAGAAGGGATTGCCATCCTGAAGATAGGTCAGCTTTTCAGTTCTATTATTGTGAAGCAGGGGTACAATCATGTCTTCCTCGGATTACACAAAATATGGTAAATACATGTTTTTATAGATGTATAACATATAAAAGTCAATCACTAAACTGAACTTGAGAAGGAGGGCAGGTGAGGAAGTGGGGCGGGAATTGGGGAAGGGTTAAGTGAGAAATGTGTGCATGTATGTCTTTACCAGTTTGTACCTAACAAAGATGTATGATTACAATGCACCAATAAAAAATTTTGAAAATAAAAAATAAATAAAAATAAGAAGTGGGGTGATGCTACTGAGAAAATAGATTTGCAAATTCCAGATTATGGTGATTAAATGGAAGGGGCATGCATATTTCTTTACTTCTTTTATATTCTGCTTGTTTTATATGCCAAGAACATAGGTATTAGAATTGTAGCCACCTGGTTTTGAATTCTGGTTCTGCTAACTTTCTTTATCTAGGAATGACATAGTGATATCTCTCTTATAAGATTATCCTGGTAACTTGAAAACTTCTACTTCTTTTAACTGCATTGCCTGGAGTTGTGATAGGTTGTTATTTCTTAAAAATCTCCTTGTCTTTTTGTGTTTCAATAGAAGTACAGCTTTCATCAACTATTGCACAGGTCATTTACAGAACCTGCTCATTAGGGTGTTGATTTCTAAGAAAATATTGAATAATGACATCTCCATATTTCCTACTACTCTATTTCTTTGCTCTGTGACATATAAAATTATCTTATCATGGAAACTTTTTGAAGATATTTTAACTAACAATTAATGATCCAAATTTTAATTTAGAATTTAACTGCTGATTAAAACCACTATGAGATACCACCACACACGCCTTCCATAATGTAAAGGAAAAAACAAACAAACAAACAAAAAAACCCCAAAACCAATGCCCCAAACACATATATAATAAAAACCAAGCAAAAATAAAAACCTGACAGTGCCTTCTTCACAAGGATGTAGAACAGCTGGAATTCTTTTACATTGCTGGTGGGAATATAAATTGACGCATCCATTTTGGAAAACCATTGCATAGCACCTGCAAAAGCTGAACCTATACTTTATGGTATAAGTGCACCAAAATATACAATAATGCTCTTGAAAGCTTTATGTGTAATAAGTGGAAATTGGTAACAATCCAATGTCCATTAACAACAGAATGGGTAAACCATTTGTAGTGTATCCATGTAATGGAATACTATACAGCATTAAGGGAATAATGGGAGATTTCATAGTGCTGGTTTTATATCTTGATCTGAGAGGTGGTTACATAGGGCAAATTGTTATATAAAAGACCATCAAGCTGCTCACTTATGGTCCCCGCAAAAATGTTAGCAAAAGTTTACTAAGTAAATAAATACTGTTTTTGTTTTTATAAAATTTAGTGTCAAATAGCTAGAAAATTTCTTTAGAAGATAATTAAAAGACACATCATGGTTTTAGAAACCCCATAATGCCAAAAAAAAAGCAAACATAATTCAGTTCTCATATATTCATGCATTTATATGTCGTCGTCATCGAGTTATAATTTATAAAAAACCTGTGTAATTCAGTGAATTTTGATGCATGGATAGGTCCTTGTAATCAGAATCCCAAACAAGGTATAGAATATTTCTATTATTGCTTCAAGTTTCCTTGTCTTCTTTCTAGTCACTAGCCCTTCTCCCATCCCTGGAGGAAGCAAGCTGTTCTTTTTTTTTTTTTTTTTTTTTTTTTTTTTTTTTTCGGAATTGGGGATTGAGCCCAGGGGTAATCTATCTCCGAGCTACACCCCCAGTCCTATTTTTTATTCTTTATTTTGAAACAGGGTCTCACTAAGTTGCGGAGAGCCTCACTAAGTAGCTGAGGCTGGCCTGGAACTTGGATCCTCTGGTCTCAGCTTCCCATGTACTGGGATTACAAGCGTGCGCCACCACGTCTGGCTCAAGCTGTTCTTAATTATATCACACTGGGTTAGTTGTGCTTGTCCTTTAACATCTTATAAAGAGAATAAGGAATTATATTTATGCTTATATATAGTTTCTTTCATATAGTATAATGTTTTTGATAATCATCTCAGTTGTCGAATGCACTAATATTTAATTTTTAATTTTATGAATATGACACAATTTAATCATTCATTTCATTATTTTTTTGTGGTACCAGGGATTGAACCAAGGGACGTTCTACCTTTGAGCTATACCCCCAGTCCCATTTTATGTTTTATTTTGAAACAGGGTCTCACTAGGTTGCTGAGGTTGGCCTTGAACCTGTAATCCTCCTGTCTCAGTCTCCCAAGTACTGGAATTACAGGCGTGTGCCACCATGTCATTTTCTTGTTAGAGATTTGGGTTGCCAGTTTGGGATTATTAAGAAGACAGCTGCTCAACATTCTTGCAAAAGTCTTTCTTGAATATGTGGCCTAAGAAATCTTTGTTTATCCTCTGGTTATAAAGATGATTTCTTATGTTTTTTTTTTTTTAGAAGCTTTATTGTTTTCTCTTCCATGTTTATGTCTATGACCTATCAAATTATTTTTTATGTATAGTGTGAGGTTTGAATCAGCTTTATTTTTTATACTGCAGTTATCCAGTTGTTCTAGTCCTGTTTGTTGAAGGAAACCTTTTCTTCTGCCTCCGATTTCTTTGCATTATCTGTTGAAAACCAACCAGGCATAAATATGTAGGTCTATTTCTGGACTTTCTTTTCTGTTCTATACTGGTATCCTTACTCACTCAATAACACACTGTCTCAATTATTGTCACCTTAGAGTAAGTCTTGAAATCATGCAGTAGATATTTACTTATTTGTTTATGTATCTTTAACTAATATGAATGCCTTTATGAACTTTTTTACACTGGAGAAAAATTACATGTAATGTCCTACATGACAACTTGATTTTACATGGGATGAGAAATAATCACTCAGATCTCAGAAACCTTTCAGGGTAATATGTCTCAAAACATAGAGGTACGGAGACTATAAAATACTAATTTTAATGCTATTTATCAAATGAATTGCTTATGACTTTGTTGACATTTCTGTTTTTACTTCTATGTAGTAACTTTGATCATATCAATAGTGGCTTGGTATAGAGTAATTTGTGAATGTGTATGTATTTATATTTTGGTCCATGATATAATTTATAGTAAACTTTATTACCTTTTACCTTCCAGATATCTCCCTTTCCTTCTTTTCCTCTTCTTTTCTTCCTCCTCCTCTTTTTTTTATAGGGATTAAACCCAGGGGCATTCTACCTCCAAGCTATACTCCCAGCCCTTTTTGTTTTTTGAAGCAGGATCTTTCTAGGTTGGTGATAGTCTTGCTACATGTTGAAGCTGTCCTCAAACCTGTGATCCTTCTATTTCAGCCTACCAAGTACTGGGATTACAGGTTTGGCCCATGGCAACTGACTTTTTTTTATTATTCATTTTCTTTTTTTCATCTTGTATTTTTAAGCTGTGTTACAGTCTCTGCTCGATAAAATACAAATTGACCTTAAGATAATTGGGTGGTCTCATTTTCCTCTTGTCAGAATTGGCTTATATGTGGAATGTGATGCAGTTCTGGCCAGTGGGAGGTGCTGGTTACAGGGGAATTATCTTGGAATTCCTTTGAAAGATTTTCCAGCTGATAAAAATAAACTGAGTATTGGGGCAAAGTAACAATTTCTCTGCTGCTGTTGATGTCCTGAGGGCTGTGACACGTGGACATGTCACAACCATCTATGATCATGAGATGGTTTACACTTGACTTGCTGAATTAAGCAGAGTGGAAAGAAGGAAAGAAACTGAGTCCTCAAAGAAGTGATGGATCTAAAAGTCATGTCCTAACAAATCTCCAGGCTTCTCCTTATGGGAGTTCATACATTTTCTTTATTGTTTAAACCATTTGAGTTAGGTTTCTCTTATTTGCTTCCCAAAGTATGCTATCTGATTAAACCATATTGCATTTTAGCAGCATTTTGATGTGCTAATAACTCATACTGAGGGTATTCAATAAACAAGGCATTAGCTTAAGAACTAAACTGTGAGCAAAGGCATAATTTATTGATGTACTTTAGTCCCTGAAAAGGGGGAAAACACTTAACTTCATAAAGTATGAAAAATAGAGTGAAGTTTATATTGCTCTATCTTGGGATAAAGCTACTTCTTTAATACTTCTTAATACTTCTGGCGGTGACTGTGGATGAATTGCATAGACTATGAAGCTCAAGTGAAACAAAAACAACTGCATGCCAGGTGTGGTGATGCATACTTGTAATCCCAGTACTCAGGAGGTTGAGGCAGGAGGATCACAGGTTTGAGGTCAAGCTCATCAACTTAGTAAGATCTTTTTCAAAACAAAAAAATAAAAAGGACTGGGGGTGTAACTTGGAGGCAGAATGCTCCTAAATTAAATCCCTGGTAACAACAGCAGCAGGAGCAATAATAACAACAACAAAAAGCAACCGCAGATACCCAAAGTCTATAATCATATATTTCCCCGGCCTGAAGAATCACTTAGAGAGTTGTGTGCGTGCAAGGGAGGTCAAGAGGCTGGCTAAGGAGGCTGAGAGCCAGGTAGGATCAGACAAGAGCTCAGGAGGGGCTTACGGGCTGTAGGCAACTTGGGGCTCAGAGCTGCTTTTGCAAAGAATGCTTGCCATCAGTCCTTCGTATCAAAGAATAGAGGTGGACAGTGGCTGTGGAGTTAGTTACCCCACTGATGCAGGGACTAAAGACAGGCTAGTTTTCCTATCTGGGACTGAGAAAATCCAGTCATTAAAAATAAGCCAACCTCAAAATCTATAGCTATTTTATTTTTTAAATGAAGTCATTATTTCAAGTCAAAAGTGCATGAAGAATTTCTGAAGAATTTCCAAGGCAGAGAATTTCAATCCTGGTTGGTTTGAGAACAGAGGTGGTCTTTCGGTTTTCAATTTCGTTGGAGGTGATGCTCTGTAATTTGAACTTCTGATGCTGAAAATTGAGCTGAAAATGAGACTCTTCTGTAAGTTCAGCCACTGCTGCCTTATTGACATTATTGTGATTGCTATTGGGTTATCCTGTCCAGGTTGGAGAAAGAAGAGAGGCTCAGTCCTGGTCTCTGAGGTGCACATCCATGACCCAGGAAATACCTTTTCCAAATAGACTGTGCATGGTGGGGAAGGGGGTCTTCCCTTGATTCGCGTTTTGGTCTTCTCTACACTCAAGCACAGCATTCTTCTTTTGCTGTATTTATGCATTTTTACTCCTTGAATGGGAAGGAGATTAACATGTTGTGGAGGGCCAGTTGCAAGGAGTTCACAGATTCAATTGTCTGGGTGCTCTTTAACAGGTACACAGGCAGGCTGGGAATCTTTTGGGAGACTTGTCTTACTAAGGTGTCAGTGTGGTTGGTACTCCTGTTGGTTAATTCATTTACATACCTACAGGGGCCTCTGGAAAAGGAATATGAAAAAGTAGTTGTTTGCAACTCATGTTTATCTTACCATAGTATGAACTGAGGATTATTATTATTATTATTATTATTATTATTATTATTATTGTTATACTGGAGATTGAGCCCATGGGCATTCTACGCCTAAGGTACACCACCAACCCTTTTTATTTTTTATTTTTGAAACAGGGTCTTGCTAGGTTGCTGAGAGTCTAGCCAAGTTGCTAAGACTAGTATCAAACCTGTAATCCTCCTGTCTCAACCTCTTAAGTACTGGCATTACAGTCATGTGCCACTATGCCTGGCTTATTACTATTTTTTAATAATACATATCTAACACATCTAAAAGCTATAAAAGACCCATATTAAATATTTTCCACTTTAAAGTTAATACTGGGAACTACTCTTTTTCTTTGTGTTGTTAGTTTTACACTGTGGGGTGTGTGTGTGTGTGTGTGTGTGTGTGTGTGTGTGTGTGTGTGTGTGTAGGCGGTGTTAGTCCACAGGCTAAAGGTTTTTCTACCACCCTTGAGCACATTTTTTCACATGAAAAAAATACTATCAGCTTTACAAAAAAAAAAAAAAAAATTGAGAACTGTGTATAACCAATCACAAAACATTTTACAAGTGTTTATCCTGAAAGTACAAGCAGGCCATATGGAGTAGATGCCAGATTTATTGCTCATAGCCTGTTTTGCATCATGTTATCATGTTGCTCGAGTCATTTGTAGAATAGCAAATTAACTCATCACATGCCACATACTGATAACGTTGAGTGGTAAGTTGTTCTATTGCCCTTACTGTAAATGTGGAGGGGAACGGTATTCTCCTAGTTTGACTGCACTCCGAGAGGAAGTGTGGTTTATTGTTCAGTGTTGTCATGTAACCAAGTTAAAAATATTGAATCATGAGTTCTATGGCCTTTTCTCTACTCCACCTTTTGGGAAATACCAAGTTTGTCTTCTTACCTCCTTTTGCACATCAAGACAATGGAGGGAGACACAAATATAAAAATAAGGACTAGCAATTGTGGGAGGGAGTAGTAGGAGAGGGCAGAAGAGGATGCTTTCTTTAAAAGGATTTATGGCCAGTCATGGTGGCCCACACCTGTAATCCCAGTATTTTGGAGGCTGCGACAGGAGGATCATTTGTTCAATGCCAGACTTAGCAATTTAGTGAGGCTTCATTTAAAAATAAACAATAAAAAATAAAATAGGCCTGGGGGTGTAGCTCTGAGATAGAATGTCCCTGGGTTCAATCCCCTGTACTAAAAAAAAGGGAGGTGGGGTGTGGCTCATGGGAGAGAAAAGAGAGTAATCAAGGGAAACAGTGGCCATAGAAAACAGGACTCTGAATACATAAATGGGAAAAAATTCCATTTTTAGTATGTTTTTCTTTTTTAAGTCTATAGAAAAGATCCAATCAAAATTGCCTTTTGCCACTGAGACCAGCAAGAGATTTTCTAGTTTTTTTTACATGAAAGAGTATTTATTCTGTTTTATATAAAATGTTTCTCTTCCAAGTTCCCAGATCAGTTATTGGAAAGTTTCTTGAAATTTTCCCTGCTCTTGTTCCACTGGTAGGCAGAGAGTTCTGTAGCTTAGAGAAGGTCTGGGAGTGGGCAGGTCGCCCAGATCTGCCTAGTAACATGAGCAAACTCAGCTGGAGGCTTCTGGAAAAGATGCTTTCCTGATAAAAGGACAGGGTGGTCCGCAGTGAGAAGGTCTCTGGCTGGCCTGGCTGCCTCTTAGCTGCTGCTTTTTAACGGCACTGTGACAGCTTGTGACCATGAGGTGGACCCAGGGAGGTGGAGAGATGGCCTGCGGATGGCAGAATGGAAGGGTGGAAGAACGTGGATTCTTCATGACTCTGTGGGATCATTGAACTTGTTCTTATCATCTACCTTAGGGGTACAAGTTCAAGTCTTCTCAGTACTGTTTCTAAATGGTGCACGTCTCTGTGTTTCCTGGGCTCTGCTAATCAATAACAAACATCCTTGTGGCTAAGCCACTGGCATTTAACTCTGACATGCAGCCAAAGGCATTACTAACAGGCACAAAGCACACTTAAAACTTCTGCTGTTTGTTAGGTGCAACTGAACAAAATAGAAATGAATTGGAAGTTAGGACTTGCAGAAAACTGCAGCTGTCACCCATAACATTTGATTTCAAATGTCTGTGTTCATCAGAAGCATTTGGCTCCATTGATTGACTTTATAACAGGCAAATGTCATCATCGAACTCAAAGTATAAATTTTAATTAGTAAAATTTTGCAAATTTGCCTGCTTTACATTTTGGTCTTCCAATTAACATTTCATTTGCAACAGCTGAAATTACTGGGAATTATAGCAAAAGCCAACAGAAAACAAGGTAGTTGAATGTTTGTGTTTGTGTAGATGTGCGTGTACTAATGACTGCCTTCCTCTCATCATTTAAATTTCTTTTTTTATACTTTATTGGTGCATTATAGTCTCACATCATAATGCAGTTCAGAGGGATAGGGACAGACATGCACACAGCACTTGGTGGGCTTTCCCCGGCTCCCTCCCCACTCCCCCCTTCCCCGCATATGATATTGAGATTGGCATTGACATTTTCACATATGCATATAATTTTTATTTTAGTGGTGCTGGTCATAGGACCTATGGTCTCATTCATGCTAGGCACACACTCAACTACTGAGCTAGATCCTAGTCCTTAAATATATGAACCCTCCTCTGGGTGCCATCCATTGCTCAGGGGTGGTGGTGGGGGTGGCTGAAAGCTACATAGAACACAGACTCTGACAGTTATTTCAGGAAATCCCTTTTGGTAAGTCACCATGATATGGCCTGATGCTTGGGATGAAAACCATATTGTTGTCCTTGAAATACTTGAATCATAGCTTTCTCAGTCATCCTGCAGAAATCATGGAATTCCTTTTTTTTTTCTTTTGTGTCTGTAGCTTTACATTACTGTGTGTGTGTGTGTGTGTGTGTGTGTGTGTGTGTGTGTGTGTGTGTGTGTTACTAGGAATTAAACCCAGGGGCACTCAACCTCTGAGCTATACAACTAACCCTTTTTATTTTTTATCTTGAAACAGGGTCTTGCTAGTTTACTGAGAGTTTCGCTACATTGCTAAGTCTGGCCTCAAACCTGTGATCCTCCTGTCTCAGCTTCCCAAGTTCTAGGATTATAGGTATGTGTTACCACACCCAGATTACATTACTATTTTTTTAAACACAAATTCAAAGTCCTGTCCCTAGCCTGTACACCTTCTTTATGACCTAGCACCAATTATGTCTTAAGACAATTTCCTTTTCAGCTGTTCCTCACCCAATCCAATACAGGTATCCCAGCCTCCTTGCTGTTTTTTGTACATACCAAGAGTGTCCCTTTCTTAGTAATCTTGCTTTTGGTATCTCCCTCCATTCAAGTTTCTGCTCAAAGTCAGGGAATCCTCCTGCCTCCTTCACAGTTTTCTCTATATCCTTATAGTATATTGTAGCATATCTAATAGTTTTTGTTTTTTGGCACTGTGGCTTGGGTCCAGGGGCATTCTACCTCCAAGCTACATCCCTACCCCTTTTTATTTTTTATTTTTAAACAAGGTCTTGCTAAATTGCTGAAGGTCTCACCAAGTTGCTGGGGCTGTCCGCAAAACTGCAATCTTCCGGTCTCAGCCTCCGTAGTACTGGGATTACAGATTCGTACCACCATGTTTAGTTCTATATCTTCTAGTTTTTAGTCCATCTCTCTAATTTGAACAAGAACTTTGCTCTTTGAATGAGTGCGAATGGATGAAGGAGTGATCTCTAACAAGTTGCTCTGCTCCCTCCAGCCCTGCTTCTGCCCTGACTGGTGGCATCTCCCCGGCCAGTTTCTTTACTCTGCGCCTCTGTGTTTGCATCTGTGAAATGAGGGGATATTTGAGGTCAGTTCTGTTGGCTGCCTTCCATTCATACCACTTGGATGGCTTCTGGCTTTGTTTATGCCTCAGGCCAGCTTGTTGCCAGGCAGGATGGGAAGCTGGCCTCTGTGCAGGTGCTGACTAATGGAAGGAGGCATCTTCTTATCCTTACGAGGAAAGGCCAACTCTGGCAGCCTTGGTCAAACACACAAGTTAAGTCAGCAAAATGAAATCCTGATGCCCTGTGCTCTCATCCTAAGATGATGAACTAGAAAATTTAACTCCTCCCTAAGTACCCAGGATAAATAGTATTTATCATTCAGGCATATTTGCAAGGATTTGCAAAGAAAGCGGTCTCATTGGACTCTAAACAATGTACATCTCTTTCTACCTCTGACTTTGTGACGCCTGTGTGAGCCTAGCTGGTATCTCTACGTTTCTGAGTCTAGGCTCTTTCATTCATAAAACATGGACACTATGACCCATCTGAAGGCACTGTAATGACTGGTAGATGAAATGCTATGTGGAAGCCACCTAACATAGCGATACATCTCATTAGGAAATGACTTTAGAGAGGAACTTGTGGAAACTTTGTCTCACTTTACTTCTCCAGCATCCTTTAAGTTCACTCTGTATGTATTTCTGTTTGCTTATAAGCATGGGGCTGAAGACTGCTAGGAATAAGGCTGAGACAGTAGAAGGCAATAGTTAAAAAACATCAATGCATTCGTATTCCAGGACCCATTTCAGTGGAATCTGCGCCTTGTGTACTGTTAGTAGTACTGATACCACCAAGCTGGAGAAGTTGTTGAGTCTATAGCTGGGCTTCTTTCCCCCTACTATCCACTGGACTTTTTCCAGGCTGAGGCATGCTGCAGGAGTAGGGGCTGGTCCAGATGGCATGTCCCTAAGCTCTAATCCCAGCCCCCACCAATGCATGCAGGGGTGGGGGCTGGGAAGGCCTGGCAGCAGGGGTGCAGTGGGAAGGCCTGCTCACTGATGATGATGTGTGCCAGGCCAGTGAGAAATGGGATGGAATGAGCATCCTGCCAGCCTGTCCCTCATGGTGCTCAACTCTTCCTTACCTTTCAGAGTGTGAGCTCCTTGGTGGGAATGTTTGTGGGGGTTGAGCGGGAGGAGTGGGGTGGAAGGGGGCTCTGCTAGAGACAGGTAGAGTCTGGTCAGCACCGCTACTTGATGAGGGAGTTTTCCAGCAGAGGAAATCCTGTGTTGAAAAGCCAGGAATCTGTAGCTTCCTATAGGTGGGTGAACACAGTGGTTTTATTTACCCCAAACAACTGGCCTTATAGCCCATGGCAACAAAGATTTTGTGGGAAGGTGATTCTAAGGTGTTTAATTCAGACGAAGGACTGGGATATCCAAGATATCCCAGAGTAGAGGGATTCTGGGCTAGGATGAGGGGTTTGGATTCTAGCAAAAGGAGACAGGAGAAAAGGCAGAAAGGCGTCTGACATGTCAAGCTCATTTCGACCTCAGGACTTTTGCATGAGCTCTCCCTGGAACATGTTCCCTTCCAAATCTGCAGTACTTCCTCCTCCCTTCATTCAGGACTTGTCCTCAGGACATCTTATTGAGGCAGAACTGGATCCCTCCTTCTTTATATCAAGTGCCCCTCCCCCTCCCCATCTCCTGGAGTGTCTCCAAGTGTTTATTTGGTATGTTCAACATGCTTGTGAGGTTCACAGTCAATATTTGGTAAATGAAAGAATGAGTTTTTCCCCCAAGGAATTACCCCATTCATGATTGCATTCACATTTGTAACAATTTTGAGAATATAAGATAGCTGTCTGAATTCAAAATTAACAGTATCTAATGGTTCATGGGCTGAAGCTTTCATTTGGCAAAATAAATAATACTAAGATGGCTGACTGGTGCCACCCCCTCCAGGTGTATACTAATGCTGTTTATCATAAGGTGTTTTAGGATTCCTCCTTGAGGCACATCTGTGTGGTTAAATATAGGCTGTTTTTGTAAAGTCATTAATTTAGTATGAAAGCAGTCACAATTATCATTTTCTTTTTGCTTGTGCCTTCCCCAAGCAAAATGATAAACCTCATGATTAGTGGGACACGATTCATTTATTTTTACAGGAGACATGGCAACCTTAGGTGGAATGAAAACTTTTTGCTTTAATCACCTATGTATATTTTTACTTAAAGCATTTAGGAAAGAAGCGCTGTAGAAATGTGAATTGCTGGGTCTGTATGTCTTACCAGGATGGGGAAATTTCTAGGTAATAGAATTAATTACTCTGATATTATTCCAGTTTGTTAGAGAAGAAAAGCAGCATACCGGACATAACCAGCTCTTTTATGGGTCTGTTATTAAGCCGTGGCTGGCTGAACCACAGAGCCAAGCACCAGCGGCCTCATTCATTAACTTATAAAACATGTAAGGAGTACCCAGCAGGCGAGGCATCCTCTAGGGGCTGGGGATTGGCAGACACAGATATTGCTGTCCACATGGCGCTTTCATTCCAGTTGGGGAGAAACACAAGATCAAAACAGGTGAAAAGCATGCTATGTTAGCAGTCGACAACTGCTGCACTTTCAAATGCATTAACAAATGGCCCTCAGATGACATTTGGGCAAAAATTAAAGGAGGGGAGGAGAGGATACAGGAAGAGCTCATTAAGTAGAAGCAATGGCCAGTAGAAGGTACCAGGTGTGTTTGAAGAAGAGGGAGGAAACTGTGTGTCTGTTCCTCAGTGGAGAGGTGAGGCAGTAGGGTAAAAAATGAGCCAGGGAGTGAGGGTACTGATGGCCTGGGGCCTGGTCCCTGTGGAAGGACCTCTGTGCTTGGTGCTGAGCGGAACATGAAGCCAATGCAGGGTTTCATGATCTAACACACGGTTTGCAAGTATTCCAGGACAGAATCACTGTCAGTCTGTGTTTATGTGGTCAAAACACCCAAATACAGAAGGAGCTTCCAGGCAAGGTTGTCCCCAGGTATTATGGGGATTCTCACACCAATCCCTGCATGTGTTCCTGAAGCCTACCACTAAAACTTCTGTGTTTCACTTAGGAATGCCAAAGGTCAAAAATTGGAGGAAAGGGTTAGAAGTGCTGAGATCATCTTTCTCCCTAAGGTCAAAATCTACCTCCCTTTTTTGTTTACTTCTCTGATCGAAGGAAAAGAGTAGAACTGGGACGTGTATCAGGGAAGCTCAGCCTGGAATATTGGTGCTCAAACCCTGTGGAATGTTGCCCATGACAGCAGGCATCTCCCCAGAGAATCATGCTGAGCTTGCCTGAGTCATTCTTCTCTAAACTTCCAATGTTGACACAATTATTCATTTCATGGCCCATGATCAGGGTTTCTATAAAACCTGGGGCAGTCTAACAAGGGACTTCTGATCTATTCTACAATTTGAGAAACAGCTTGGGAGATGGAGTTTGGACGAACAATTTTGGACTCTTTGGGAGTTTTTATTTAGTTTTGTTTTATTTATTTATTTATTTATTTATTTATTTATTTATTTATTTATTTATTTTGTGATACTGAGTTTTTGATTTGTCATGAAGATAGGAAGACAGCAAGTCCTGGACCACCAAGTGCAATGGGGCAGGCTGACTGATCTGGGGTAGCCTCAGTGAGGCAGAGGAAGTATCCAAAGGCATAGAAAGATAGGCATACTAGCACAAGTGGATCACAGGAGATCAGATCAACTGCACCCTCTCTGTGCCCCTCACAGGATCCTGAGGAACTCCCCTCACCAAGTCTGGGAGACCTGTGCTTGTGAGGGGGGCCCTGCATCCCAGGAGAGCTCTGTGGCGGCTCTTCTCTGTGGCCACTCTAAGGACTATCAGAGCTGAAGTTGTCATCAGAATACTGTGACCCACAGAGATCACTGCACTGGCTGATCACTACATTCTTTGAGCAGAAAGAGATGGGCAGCCTAGGAAAGCTCACCTGTTTTGCAGAGATGGAAGAGCCAATAGAATCACCATATTAGAAGGTCACAGCCCCTCACCCAGTTCCCAGACCCGCTGCCTTTAGAATGAAGGGGAAGGCAGTCTCTTGAAGGAAATCCTTCAGCACAGCCAAAAATGTATGTATATGTCAGTCTCCCTCCTAACTCCCTATAGGTGCTTATGACTGCTAAGGTGACTGTGTGGAGGACAAAGGGATATTATTGTGGGGGACCCAAAATGCCATTATCATCCTCCAAGTAGTGATCAATGGAGTTTGGATGGGGTTTGTATCATGGGAGGTCTGGAGTACTTCCAAACCCACTCTGTGGTTTTTTCTCCAGTTTCAGAAATTGTAGTTGGAAAAGGAATGTCATTAAGTGGGTTGAGTTCCCAGGTCTGTTAGATTCTGTCCACCTGTCTTCTTTCAGGTTCCTAAATGCTGAGACAGCCCAGTTCTCCAGCTGCTTCCTATACACAGATGACCACACAGAGATGCCTGTCTCTCTGGCTGCACGTTGAGGGTGGCCCACCCTGGCCCTCCGGCTGCTTGTCTGTAAGACCTAGCATGGTGCACAGCCAAGAATGATGTTATAGACCACAGCAGGCAGCAGAAGTCAGGGAGAGAAAATAGGTCCCCATTCTACCATTACTTCTATGTATGTCACTGGGCAAGCTACTTTGTCTTTCTAAGCCTTGGTTTTCTCATCTTCAAGAGGAGAAATTGGGCTAGAAGTTAGCGATTCTTGACTTTGGCTGCATATTGGAATCACTCAGGGAACTTAAAACAAATTCCCCACAGTGGAGATTTTGATTTAATTGGTCTGGGGTAGGGGCCAAGCGCTGATGTGTTTAATGTCTCCCCTGGTGATTCAAATGTGCCTGCAGGGATGAGCCCTCCTGGCTGAAGTCATCCCCAAAGTCTCTTCCAGCTCTGACAGGCAGAATCTGCAAAATATTTCTTCACTGAGAGATTTGGAGTCTGATATATTGAAATATAAAGTTCCAAGGCGCCTTTGGAAGAGAAAAATCTCTCTTCCCAAATTTAAAATCTGTAGTATATGTCTTTTGTGGGGGACATTTGACTGGAGAGACCACAGAGAGGCTGGGTTGAGAAGTGGACTTCTTATGGTCTGAATGTTGGTTCCCCCCCAAATTTATATTGATATCTAATACCTACTGTGATAATATTAGGAGGTGAAGGCTGTGGGAAGTGACAATGTCTTGAGGACTCCACCTTCAGGAATAGGATTAGTGTCCTTATAAAGAGGCTTGAAGGAGCCCCCATGCCCCTTCCACTGTGTAAGGACACATAGAAAGTGTAAGGACACCTATGAGGAACATGCCCTCACCAGACACCAACTCTGTTGGCACTTCGCTCTTTGACTCCAACCTCCAACAACTATGAGCAATAACTTTCTATTCTTTATAAACTATCCAGCTCAAGGTATTCCATGATAGTCTGGATTTGGACTTAGTCTCACGTCCAAATAATCATTCCAGCTATTTAAGTGATGTTGGAGAGGGGAATCTTAAAGATTTGTTGGCAGTGTATGCCTGTATCCTAGACATAGGGCAAAATGTGCCTTTGGGTTTAGTCTGCACCGTGCCATTCCCCTGACCTCATGCAGTATCCATCCCGCCTTCACTGTGATTTCACCTTCCTCAGTTATGGTTACTCATGGTCAACCGTGGTCCAAAAATATTAAATGAAAAATCCCAGAAATAAACAATTCATAAGTTTCAAATTACATGCCTTACTGAGCAGCATGGTGAAATCTTACGTCATCCCACTCTGTCCCACAAAGGACCTAAATCATTCCCCTCCATAGACACTGCTACACCATTAGCCATTCAGTGGCCATCTTGGTATTCAGACTGTTGTGATATTACAGTGCTTAAGGTCAAGTAACCCTTATTTTACTTAATAATGGCCAAAGCTCAAGAGTAGTAATGATGCCAATTTTATTACAGAATATTGTTATAATTATTCTCATTAATTTCTTATTGTGCCTATAAATTAAACTTTATCATAGGTACATATGAGTAGGAAAAACACAGTATTATAAGGGTTCAGCAATATCCATGATTCCAGGCATTTAAATGAGGGTATCGGGCCATATCCTCCGTGGATAAGAAGGGACTGGTGTCCTACAGATTCTGGAAGACACCTCTCTCACCTGCTTACTGATAGTTGCTCTTGCTTCTGTGACTTATTCCTGCCTTTATCTCTAGCCTTTGATAAATGTTTGTTTCCATTCAAGAAATGGTAAGATTAGTTCTGGTTTCTGAGCCTGCCTTAATCACAAACCAGCTGTGAGACCTTAAAGAGGTACCTTTATCTCCCTGGGCATTAGTTTCTTCATCTGCTAAATGCGTGGCTCCAAGGTATCTTCCAGATGAAACACTCTATGTTAATGTACTTTCACAAAATTACTGATCCGTCCAGAGACTTCCAGAATCAAAATGACCCCTAAGCTGCTGAAAACCAATTGTGTGTACTGCTGTCAGAGGTGGATTTGTGGGGAGAATCTTTCCAACCTAGTCCACCTAAAAGAATGGTGTTTTTTTTCCACCTGATCCTGCCAACAGTGAACTCAGCTTTGAAGCACTTAGAGCAAGGGCTGCTAGATGTCGCTGTTTCCCCAGATTTCCAGGGAATCCACATTTTAGCAGATGGCTGTTGGAGAATTAACAATTAATGCCTACTGTATCAGCCAAAGCCTGCAAAATCATGTTATACTCCAGAAACTATGGAGGGCTAAGATTGTTCAAAGACATCCTTCTGCCAGCTTAGTCCTCTGTTGGCCAAAAATGTAATCATACACAGCCCAGTCTGTCCCCAAATTGGTCTCACAAATAAGGGACATTAATAACAAAAGTAAATGAGGAATTTTATAACAAATGACTCTTGTGTTTATTTCCCAGGTCTTATTGCATTTTTCTGAATGTTTTCCTGCATATAACACTTAGTAAACAATCTATGCTAGAGGATGATTATTAGGTGAAACCCATTCTGACATGAGTTAACTTTGCAACAGCTTAAAATAGGAAACCGCCAGATGAAGCACATGGGCTGCTTCTCTGAACCCATATGGTTGCTTACAGGGTGCCACAGGGTACTACCACCACCAGCTACAGGCTGTGATGGCAGGAGATTTCTCAAGTATTCCTGACTTTTATTTTTTTTTAATAATAAGACTATACAAATCCAGATCTTAAAACTGCATGTGCCATTCTTTTCATCAGAAGGCAAACATGTCCTTTGTCACACAAGAGGAGAGTTAGGGAAGTCAGTAAAAGGGCAAAGAGATTGTACGTGGTCCATTCTCAGCTCTGCTTCTCATGTTTCCCCTTTAATATTTGTAGCCTTTTTTAAAATTACTATTTCCATTTAGACCCAGTTGGAGTACTGAAAGGTAAGCTCCTAATAATGACAGAACTCTGGGGGATCAGGAGCCTACAAGATTCTGCTTCCCCATCCCCCCTTTTCTCCTCTTTCTTCTTTTTGTGGTACTGGGGATTGAACCTAGGGGCATTACGCCTCTGAGCTATACCTTTAGCCCCATTTTATTTATTTTTTCTTTAGCTTGAAACAGGGTCTTGTTAAGTTGTCAAGGTCCTTACCAAGTTGCCGAGGCTGGCCTTGAACCTGTGATCCTCCTGTCTCAATCTCCCATACACTCATGTGCCATCACACCTGGCTTCATTCTGACCTTTTTCACTTGGGGACAGCAAGTGATGTAGTGGCTGGGTTGATGAGCAGAATCATGGATTCTCTTTTGTAGGCATTGGCCATTCTCTGAGGCATAAAACCAACACCTCCCACAAGGCTTTCCTGTCCTTATCGCTTGGCTCCTGACTTCTCTCTTGCCTAGAAACAGCAATCTGTCAAAACTAAATCATTAACTGCAGCACCCTCCCTCTGCCTTGCCATTTGCAGCCCGCTTTTGCAGGCTGCGGAGACTGCAGGATTGAAACTCCTGTGCATTTTCTTCATGTTTCCCTTCTGGTTACATTTCGCCTCTTGTGAATTCATGGCGTGCATTGTTTGGATTTAGAAAAATGTTCCCAGTGCCAACTCCTCTGGTGTGCATCTAAAAAAACATTTTCAATCAACAGCATCAACAATTCAGCTCCAGCCCCAGGCTGCTGGAGGAGGGGGTAAGGGGCTGCCTTGCTGGGGAGTATAGCGTCTCCCCTCCTGGCAGGGAAAGGCAAGGCCCCTTGACCCAAGGTGCCAATTACTACTTGCTCGGTCCTCCCTGAACAGCCTCAAGGCAGCTGGAAAGGAGACAGCCCAAGAGGAGTTCCCAGAGTGTCTTGCTGGCTCCCTAAGGCTTCCAGGCGTTTGCCCATCTGGTGAGGCCTGCAGAGCAGGGGGCCTAATTAGGTGTCATCTGGCCACCTGAGAAGGCTCTGCGGGCCTCCCCGGCTTCCCCCTCCTCCAGGCAGGACTCCGCTCTGCCAGCTGCGGATCTCTGGAGTTTGTTTGGTTTAGCAGCTGCCCTGGCTAATTATTGGATAGCAGGGTCCCCAGGTGGCTGCCTCAGCCTGGAGGGGAGGTGATGGAGGGGAGGTTCGGGGACATAAAGAGACAGGGAGAGGATGACATGAGGGGTAGTAAGAGAGCCATTTGAGGAAAAAGAAACAGAGGGCAGAGTTGCAATTTATGTCTCCTGAGCTGGAGGAAGAGGCAGGGGTTTCCTGACTTACAGCAGGAAACTTGATCCCATAGGTGGGTCCACTCATGAGAGGACCCCACCCCTTACATGCACACCTCCTGCTACACTGTGCTATTCTATGGTCTGCATTCCTGCCCTCTGCCTCCCTCTTTATCTGTATTTCTGCTCTCTGCTCAGATTTTTACTCCTTCAGCCCAGGGACTAACAGATTTTCATTTAGAGAGCATGGGCTTAGAGCCTGAATTTGGTGATGGTGGTGGTGGTGGTGGTGGTGGTGGTGGTGTGTGTGTGTGTGTGTGTGTGTGTGTGTGTGGTGGGGGGTAGGGCAAAGGCTTTAGAAAGAGAATGTTTAATTCAAAATTATTATGCTCTAGTTTTGAGATTTTAGGCCTCCAGGCACACATGTGTGTGTATTTTAACGTGCTGCCACCTGATGTCCCCAAATCAGGGCGGGTGGCCAGACAGTTGTATTTACAGGTATGTCAGTTCTGTCCACCACTTCTGGGGTATTTCCGTTGTGTCTTCTGGGCAGTTACCCTAAGACATGAGACAAATAAGAAGAATGTTGGCACAGATTAAGGGGAAGTAGAAAGGAAAGTAAAATCATGTCACTTTTGAGTCACTGAGATCCTGCAGTGAGAACCCTCACCTGCTAGGAAGCTGGACAGAGGCATTGAAATGCAGAAGTCCACGGTTTTGACTTTGTTATGCAGGATCTCCTTTGAGGCAGTAAGGTCAGGAATAATGGAGGGCACAGCGTTGAACTAGATCAGAATGAACACTAGTTTGATTCTGGTCCTGTAATATCTGTGGTTGTGACCTTGAATCAGTCACTGCATTTCCTCTCTGTTCCAATGTCCCCACATAGACATGGAAAATGTAAGGTTATACTCCTCTTAATGTCATGAAAGTTACCATTTTCTGAGAACGTTAGGTTAGAATTTAGTGTTTCTATGTTTTGTGGAGCTGTGTTCGAGACAGAATGGCTCCCCCATCATCCCATAAGTGCCATGGTGCAATTGAATTCAGTTTTGTACCAGAAAGGAAAATTGGTGTATGGAGAACAGCTGCTTTGAGACTCATCATGTACGCCCAAACATCAGAAAGGTGGGAGCTGTGCAGATGTGAATAGTTGTTGACAGCTGCAGCAATAATTGGAAGGGTGGTGGGATTTTCAAGGTGGCAGGAAGATCATCTCATTAAGGTTTTGAAGTCTTGTCTGGTTCGCTCATAACTGGCTGTTCATCTCTCGTGACTCCATTGCTGTGGTGAGAAGCCTTAGCTTGGAACAACAGGATTCAGAGATTTGGATCTGTCAAACAAGACTCCCAAAGATGAGCTCTCTTCAGCTTGCTTTTTTTTTTGTCTTTTCTTTTTTGGTTCTGGAGATTGAACCCAGAGTGTTACACATGCAAAGCAAGTGCTTTACCACTGAGCAACATCCTAGCTTTGAGCAGTTCTCTTCCAACATGAGTCTATGATTCCATTAGTTCTAGCTTTAGTCATCTTGGATCCCTCCCAAGGTCCTCTGGACATGAATCCCAGGTACAAAAACTATCCCTTTAAACTCTAGTGTGGTTTGCAGTCTTAGTATTGTTATGGCTGGATTGTATTGCTCGGTTATATATTTTTCCTTCCCTATTTCAGGTGTTTCTTTAAAAATCTCAGATTAGAGAGCTCTCCATAAAGTTGTGTGTGTGTGTGTGTGTGTATGTTTATATTTCTTTTTTTACATTCATGATCAATGTAATTAGTTGTTGGTCAGGTGAAATTATTGTCTGTAAACTTTCCCTCCTCTTTTAGACATCTTAGCTTTTGTAGCGTTAGCACTTGTCATACTTTTTTCTGAGCTTCTAGAGATCATTTTTCTACTGGGGCCTAGAATTCATGTCTAATTATGGCCAATGTTTGCTTCTTTGGCTGCTAGCTATTCTAAAATGATGACAACACTTTATGCAAGTGTTTCTTTGAATGTGTTAGACTGATTGTACTCAGCATGATAGTACTACAGCTGTGAGAAGTAATGAAAGAACAGAGGCTTTCGAATCAGGCAGATCTGTGTTCAAATCTCCATGGACCTGCTGATGATCTCGAAAAAACTGCTGCCTGTCTAACTCACACAATTTTTTTAAAAATGGGGTCAATTATACTACTCTGAAGGGTCGCTGTTAAAACAAATAGGCATGCAAAATGTCATTACTTCAGTATATGGTAGCTATTATTATTACTGCCTAAATAATGGCTTTGATCTTTTGGGAAATGTTCTTCCTCCAACATTTGTGCTATAATATATGTGTGTGAGTTGGTAGCCTAGAGTCAATAAGTTACAGCTACAGTGGGTAACATTTGGACTGAAGTTTAAACATATTGGTAGCAAATAGCATCCTGATTGAGCACAGGAGTTTGGAAGCAAAGCTTGGAGACCTATGGTGCACATATTTGCTCTGTGATCTTGGGCAAATGGCTGGAACATTCTACATTCTCATTTCTTTAACACAAAATAATCCTAATTCATGAGGTTGTTACAGAAATTTAAATGTGTGAATACGTGTGAGTGCTTAGACCATCACCTGGCACTCTGCACTGGATTATCTTGCTGTTATCATGCCAAGGGCTGCTCTGTAGGAACACAGAGCTGAGAAAGCCAAGCCAGAACAACTGAAAGAAAGCCGAGAGACCCTTAGGGATAAACAAGGCTATAGAAAATGAACAAAAGAAAGTCACTGGAAGATGTTGACAAGAAAACTCAGATTGATGTCATTCCATTGGGGGATGTATGAACATTTTGAAGGGAAGTTCTCTGAGAAATGATACTATAAGAGATTATAAGAGCATGTGAGCATCTCCCATCAATTTGGGGGAGTGTCTCACTGAATCATTGGAGTCTTTGCCTGAGCTGTCTCTACAGGTGCCCTGTCCTCTTAGGGAACTGGTCCTGTGCACCATGACAGATTGACAGTGGACATAATAGGTAGGCATTTATACATCTTTGCCTTTTATTTTTTGGCAGATGGTTAAAATCCAAGGTTTAATGGATGAGCTCTCAAAGGTTAAATTGTGAGATTAAAGTCAGATTCATAAAAAAGCAGAACCATTTATGAAACAAAGTACCCTTTGGGGCTATTCTCTAGACTCTAAGGAAACAAAATACTACTTAGGGTTGGAATAAATGTTTTCAAATTCCAGGACCCCTTCTCCCAGAAAGGGGTTAAAGAGACAGAGAATAGATATCCTTCCTTCTTTGATGTCCTAGTCACTCAAGTGGTTTGCTAAAAAATGATTCCTTTCACTTTTATTTTTTTAAATTTATTTTTTATTGTAGTAATTCATGCAATATAGCATACATCTTTGTTAAGTACAAGTTGTTAACAACATATTTGCACACAATTCTCATTTGATCCCTTCCCCAATTCCCACCCCGCTCCCTCGCCCTCCCTCCCCCTCAGGTTCACTTCAGTGAGTGACCTTGATATGATTGTGTAAATACATCACTTATAAAACATAATCATTTATGCATCCCGGTGAGATGAATACCACACCCTTTTCTGTAGGGCCTTTCACTTCCCCTTGGCCCTGTCAGTGTGGTGCACTGAATGCAACTTTCCAAATTCCAACCCTTCCAGTTCATCAGCATAACCTGTAGCTAAAGGAAGCACATTAATGCTGAACTATCAGGGTCTGAATCCTGTCTCGACTGTTCATCTATCCCAGAATGTTTTTGTAAGGATTCAGTGAATTAACACAGGGTCTGGCATGCAGTAAGCACTTGAAAAAATTAGCTATTATTTATCCTTCTAGAGTTGTCAAGGAATCATTGATTATCAACTAAAAAAACTTTTCTTGGCTCAGGAACTCCCCTGTCTGTTTTCCATAAGTAGTCTTGTTTATCAAAAGTAATATTTGGGGGTGGATTTTAAGAAAGTTCTAGTTAATTTAAATGTAATGCTGTGTGTAAGTTATGTCAATTCAAAGTTTTACTGGTTTTTCAGAGTTGACTCAAAAAACTGTTTCCTCTTGGAAGCTTCTCTAGCTATTCTGTAATGCAGGTGAGTTCTCTCCTGGTTGCCTTTGTACTTGGGGCCTGAACTTAGTCTGTAGTCGAATGATTTGCATCACAGTTTGTCTTTCTTTCTGCTTGTCCCATCTGAATAAGTCTTTTATTACGAAGTATATACCAAATCATTGGAAGCAATATATGGTCAGATTTTTTTTTTTTTTTTTTTTTTTTTTTTTGCGGTACTGGAGATTGAACTCAGGGGCATTCTACCTCTGAGCTATACCCCCAGCCCTATTTTTTACTTTATTTTGAAACCGGGTCTTACTAAGTTGCGGAGGAGTACCTCACTAGGTAGCTGAGGCTGGACATGAACCCGGATCCTCCGTTCTCAGCCTCCCGAATGCTGGGATTACAAGCATGCGCCACCACGCCCGGCTTATGGTCAGATATTTTTATAATGAGTTAGTTTCTCTTGTGTAATCCAAATTTGACACATAAAGGAAAACCACATCACATAATTTGAAACACGTGCAAGTGTTGAAGTTAAATTGCATGCGAAGGACTGGCTCCTCCCTTTATTTTGCTCCATGATTCTATGCAAGCTCTTTAAACTCTGTTAACCTGGATTTCATCTGTAATATGAGAATAATTGAGAGAAATTAAATGATATAGTGTCTGAGCCAAAGGAGACACTAGGCAAATGTTGGTGCATAACAAGTATCACTGAACTTTCCCTCTTCCCTGTAAAGTCAGACAATCTTCCTCTTAAGTCCTTAATCAATCTAGTGATCAGTTTCTGATACTTTTTTTGGCCAGCCTTGGGCTTTGGTTGGATTCTCAAGACCCCATTTTTATGGCCATATAAACATTTGAAGTTTTCTTAATTGGTATTATGCATAAATAGAGCCATGAGCTGTGTAAAACGTTTTGGTCAGTGATGGATTGCATATATGAAGATGATCTCATAAGATTATATCACCTAATAATATAATGGTCATCTTAGTTTGTGTAACTAACACTCTATATGATTCTTGCACAATGATGAAATTGCCTAACAAAGCATTTCTCAAAGCATATTCCCCCAAGTGAAATATGACTGTACTACCTGAACACTTATTAAAAATGTAGATTCCAGGCAGATAAAACTTATTATTTAATTCTGAGAAGAGGCTTAGGAATCTGTACCTTAAGTATGTGCCAGGTGATGGCATTAGGTGATTCTGATCCAAATGTTGTAGGAACCATACTTTGAGAAACTGCTATTGAGGTACCTAAGGCCTATAAATAAACCCCTCATCTGTTCTATTCAAAAATGGCTCTAAGCAGGGATTCTTAACCTTAAGTGCATTTACAGACTTCAGGGCCCCCGTGAGCTGAAATTTGAGGGTAAATCACATGCATATACATTTCTTTGGGGAGAAGTTTGACCTATAGCTTTCATTTCACATATGTCCATTAACACTCTTTCCCCACTGCTCCTCTTTGCCAAAACCCAACTCAACCCCAAACTTTAAGAACTACACCTGTGCATAGAGATATAGTTCTAAGCACAGAGATATAGTTTCTGTTTTTTTTTTTTTTAATAACCATCAGGATGGAGCTATATTGGTAACTCACCTACACCCTCATAAACTGACCACCACCCTCAATCCAAATCACTTCAGTTTTTATTGCCAACAGATGATTCTTCCTTGCCAGGCTCAGCTGCATGCCAGACAGAGATACAGAGCATGCGGATGTAGCTTATCCAGCCTATGTTGAACAGTTCTTCAATTCATTCTGGCCTTTCCTTAGCACAGGTTGGAAACCCTGCCATGCCCCTTTGTGGTTCTTACTTGGTGTACATGATGTGGTCCAGCAGTCTTCTCTGTGTTGCATGTTGTCTGCAGGAGTTTGGGTTTGCATAGGAACTCATGGTGCAGACACAGTGTCCAAATCACCTTTCCTGGGGAAAGTCTAATTCCCTCTCTCAGCTGGGTTATTATTCTTTTGGGAAATTTGGTTGTGTGGCAACTTCCTTGGGCACTGAGCTTAACCAGAGGTGGGGTTTCCCTTTCTCCTTCCGAGGGAACACTGTCCAAACAACCTAGCTCCCTGGGGAATGGAGGATAGAATTTACATGCTGCACCCTGCTCATAGCTTTCCTTTTTTTTTTTTTTTTTTTTTTTTTTTGGGTACTGGGGATTGAAGTCAGGGGCATTCTACCTCTATACCCCCAGCCCTATTTTTTACTCTTTATTTTGAAACAGGGTCTCACTAAGTTGTGGAGTGCCTCACTAGGTAGCTGAGGCTGGCCGTGAACCCGGATCCTCAGGTCTCAGCCTCCCAAATGCTGGGATTACAAGCATGCGCCACCATGCCCGGCTTAGCTTTCTTAATTCTACTTTCCCTCTTCTTAAGCTTATTGGATGAAAACCTCCTATACCCATAGTTACTTAAGTGTCTTGTTTCCTCGGATCTTCTCTTGATAGAAATATGTAAAATATCACCCCCAACTCTACCACCAGTACCAGCACCAGTGCCTGATTCTCCACTTAAAAGAATTAATTCTGTTTCACCTCTAATTGGCTTCCATACTGCATCAGTCTTTGGGGGCATCTGCTCAAGGGTATTTGCTGATGAAGGCTCCAAAGCACATGTTTTCTTCCTCTGGGAATAGCTTCTCTGTCACAGTGTTTAGACCTGATTATCTCTGTGTTTCATGTGGGATGCTTAGGGGCAGGGTAGCAGGATACCAGTATGGCCAAATGGCTCTGCCTGATGGCCTCTTCTTTTTGTTCTTCACTCCTGTGATGAAAGCTTTCCTGGAGAAGTCCAACTTTGATCCCTGTACTGCAGAGTGCTGACATCTGCCTTGCTGGTAGAGATGGCACCCCGACTCTGAGGATAATGAAGTGGATTCACTCCCACCCCTCACACCGCTCTGTTTCCCTGCCTAGTAGCTTGTTTAGAATGAAGATCTTAGCACCAGGCTCTGGAAGAGAGCAGACAAATATGGTGATAGAAAATTCTCACAGCAGCAGATGGCAGGAAACATTTTCTTTGGATTCAGATGAGCAGCTATTTCTTCTGGAGGGGTTTTATTATTACATTTATTTTCATGATTTGGCTAGATTAAGTCTATCCTTTTGTTCACTTATCACATGCTAGGACCATCTTGCTTTCAATACTTGAAACAAAGAGCTGTTCATTGTATCAATTATAAATCTACCCATCTGGTCCCATGTGTAATTGTCAGCTCAGTTACATGGAGGCAACCTCTGTGTTGGAGGGAGTGAATGCTCACCTCACTCCAAAGAGAATGGTGGATAGGAACCTAAAAGCTCAGAAACTAAAGAAATAATCACTTGTGGCCTTTTTGAGGAAGCAAAAAGTATTGGGCCTTTAATTGATTTCTAATGCTTTATCCCTATCTTAGGCCCAGAAGTCCTGGCGCTAATCCCCATTTTATGACTATTCAAAACTGGTACCCTTGCCATTTGTCATCTCTTCTATTCTTGTGCATTTTTAATGTTTTAGTTCTAATTTCCAATGAGAGGAAGCAAGACTTAGCAAGTTCTTTGAAAAGTGAATTTAGAGGGTTCTTACATCTTAAACCTTCTTCCCCATCATAATTACTAGCAGCAACACCTCAGTTATTACCTCTTCCTTCTCTATGGCTCTGACATCAATGTTGATCAATTTCATATGTGACAGACATGGAATAATTTTATGTAGTGTGTGTGTGTGTGTGTGTGTGTGTGTGTGTGTGTGTGTGTGTGTTGCTGGGGAGTGAATCCAGGGGTGTTCTACCTCTGTGCTATACCCCAAGCCATTTTTAAAAATTTGAACCAGAGTCTCTCTAAATTGCTGAGGGTTTTGCTAAGTTGCTGAGGTTGGCCTTGAACCTGCTGTCCTCCTGTCTCAGCCTCCCAGGTACTGGGATTATGGGTGTGCTACATCATGTCTAGCTTTACCTTATATGTTTTTGACAACTTCCAGATCAGGAATCCTAGAATAACAGAATTCCAAAAGGACAAAGGGAAGCCAGGAGGTCATCTACTCCAACCTTCTACTTTCCAGAATAGAAATGTTCAAAGGGAAGAAATTATTCTCAAGTGAAATATCTTACGTGATGATCTGGGTAGTGCGAGGATAATGTACATCAACAGAAGGTTAAAAATAAAATGCCTCCCCTATTCCCAGAGCATGTCTGGTTAGTAGTAAAGGGTGGTTTGTGCAGGAGGAAAAGGCCATCACAGGTAATTTTGTGAATCCAGCGATAATCTCCCTATTGTAGAGTGATGTGCAGTGAACCTGAGGATTTCTCAAAGAACTGTCATTTTCCCAGGAGCTGGCATTTTCAGGCTCCTGAAGAACACCAACCACTGTTATCAAAGCTCCAACTTGAACAATCAATCAGGGGGTTGAAACATTAAACTGGAATCTATAATTTCCAAGGCGATAATTTTAGCAAAATTCATCCTGAACTGAAAAAGCTGCATCAGCCCTTCTCCGATGAGGGGGTCAATGCCTGCTCTTTTTGGTGTTGACAATCCCTCCCTGCACTCACACTACTCTCCTCCCCAGACAGAGGAAATGAGGAGAGGCCAGGCCATGCCTTTGTGAGATTTGGAGGCTGGGCTTAGCTGGTTCACTAGAAGAAGGGGGGAGTCCATGCCCCGGACTGTGCCTATTGAGGAGATCCAAGTAGAAAGTTGTGGCTTAGCAGCCCCAGGTATGCAATCTATCTGTCTTCTCATGCACCCCCTGACAGCAGAATTTTTCTTCCTCAGATAAAGTATTCAAGTTTACTAGAAGAATTTGCAGGCATTCTATAATGTCAGATTTTTAAAAAATTTATATACTTTTACTGGTGCATTGTAATCTCGCATCATAATGACCTTCAGAGTGATAGGGACACACCTGCACACAGCATTAGGTGACCTTCTCCCCTTCCCCTTGCTCCTACTCTACCCTCCCCCACTCCCATACATTCTATAGAGATTGGTATTGATAATTTCGAATATGTACATAGCATCAGTGGAAGTGTTATTTCATCAATTCTTCCTCCCTCTTTCCTCACCTAGACGCCCTCCATTGCTCCACTGGGGTTTCTCCTCCTTTTTCTGAAGTCCCTCTTTTAACCCAGTTTCTCCATAACTTCCACAAATGAGAGAAAACATAGGAGCCTTCACTTTCTGTGCCTGGCTAGTTTTACTTAGCATACTACTCTCTAGATCCATTTTCCTGTAAATGACACAATTTCATTCTTTTTTTTATGGCTGAGTCGAATTACATTATGTGTGTATCCCAAAATTTCAGAATCCATTCATCTGTTGATGGACATCTAGGCTGGTTGCATGATTTGGCTACTTCGAACTGTGCTGCTATAAACCACCTTATAATCTAGTTATATCAATCCTGGGTATCTTTCTAAAGGAATTAAAATCAGAATATTATAATAATACATGTGTATCCAGGTTTATAGCTGCACCATTCACAATAGCCAAATAATGTCAGACTTTTTACTAAAGCCAACCTCTACAAATAGGTAGCATGTTTCCCCTTTGGTCTTCCTTACTCCTTAGTTCTTGAGGTCGTCACCTCTCTCTGGCAAAGAGCTATTGAAGAAGCTGGTCCAGCTCCTCCAACCCTCCCAGATCCTAAGGTGGAATAGGGAACTGCAGTCAGACTCTTAATCAAGCAAAATAACAGTGATGGTGATGATAAAGATAACATTGCAGTGTAGTGACGGCAATGACAAAGGTCATGGGTTTGGAGGCAGAGTGCTGTTTTAGCTCCTGAAGATTAGCTGATTTTAAAGTTTCCACAGCCTCATTATAGTTCAGAATTTTCATATTGAGTGTGAATTAGGGTCTAGATTAAAAAAAAATCAGGCTCGTTAGGTAATTATGTTAGGTAATTACAGGAACCAATGAGTGGAAGTCATTTGAAGCAACCTGAGAAGGAAGGGCAAGGGAAGAAAATATTTATACAATATCTGCCACGTGTTAAGTTTTGCACTCTCTCTTTCTATATATAACTCCATTTAATCACATAACGAGTTGGGGATTGGCACTATTTCCATTTTACATACAGGAAGCATGGGCAAGAGAAGTTGTAATTTGAGCTGGTTTCCAGTCTGTGTGGTTAAGGAAAGACTGAACACCAGTGTCAGGGGTGGTCTGTGACAGATCCATCCAATCGGGGCTATTCCATGTCCCCACCCAGTGCTTGATTTGGGAAACCCAGATCTAAGCCACTCACAGCATTCCCTTTAGCTCCAGAGAGTGTTTAGGAAATAGCATATGACCCTTATAAGAAGAAAGACACAAAGAATATTCTGTTCGAGGGTTCTCAGAAAGAAATATCCTTTTTTTTTTTTTTCACTGCAATCCACTCATGATGTATTATATCAATGTGAATCCTGGAACCAGGGAAGCCACTTGGTTGCATGAGGCAAGCCAACCTGGCAATGAAGCTGAGACTACAGAAGGCAAAGAAGAGACCTAAAGACAGAGAATCTTTAATGATACCATTGAGGCTCTTGATTAAATGCTCTAACACCCAGTATCTCTGGGTGAATCACATATTTCATATATAATTTTACCCAAAGGTCATAAAACTTTTAAATGCTAAAAATTGAGATTCTAAGCAATGTCTTTGCCATCCGTATCTAGTCTCTTCCTATGCCATCTGATATTGTCCTGAGTGATTAAAATAGTTAAATTTATGTACAATGCAATAGGAAATTACTTCAGTTCTTTACAGGAACTAATAGTAACAAAACGATGATTAAAACAGATGATCCTATCTTTGTTGTTTAGAGTTCACTGGGGAGGGACAAGACAAGGTAGGGGAATTATCTTAGACTTATTGTTATAATGTTTTAGGAAAGTGATATAACCTATTCACCCATGTCTTCAACAAATATTTGAGCACATATTCTGTGTTCAGCCCTAAGAATATAATGTCACAAAATAGACATCTCTCTGCTTATATAGAGTTTAGAGTCAACTTGAAGCACGGATTTGCAAGCTATGACCAGGATCCAAATCCTGCCTCTGCTTCTTTTTGTAAATGAAATGTTAATGTAACCTAGTCATGCTCAGTCCTCTATGGATTATCTATGACTCATTTTGCACTACAGAGTTAAAGGTGAAGAGCTCCATGCATAGAGAATGTATGGTTCACAAAGCTTAAAATACTTACCATCTGGCCTTTTACAGAAAAAAAAATTCTGACCCTTAGAAGGAGGAGACAGATATTGAACCAGTTTGCAAATCTTGTGTGATAGAGGCAGTCTATGAGATAGCTGATTAGAGTTTTCTTGAAGAGATCTGATTGTAATAGCTGAGGTACATGAGGAAGAATAAGTTGGAGAATTTGGGTTGGAAAGTCTACTTGGAGGAAATGACAGGTAAGCTGGCTTGTGTGATGAACAGAAATCAGCAAAGTAAAGGCAAGAGGAAGAGTATTCTTGGCAGGATATGTGAAGCCTTGAGATGAGAAAGACCATTCTGAGATAGGCCAAGGAATTAAGAGGAGGCTGATGGGGCTGGAGTATAGTAAATGATTAGGGGATATCAGAGGTGTGACTGGTGAGACCCGGCCAGATCAGGGAGGCTCCATAGGCTGTGGTACTCAGCCTGGCTTTTCCTGGCATAGAATGAAAAGCCATTCAACTCCTTCAAAGCTTGCTTATTTTTAATGAAGAAGGAAATGCCTTCTGCTTTTTCACAATCAGTGTTTTTGGTCTATTGTCTTTATTTATTTATTTAATTTTTTTTTTCTTTTTTAGTACTGGGCATTGAACCCACAGGCATTCTACCTCTGAGCCCATTTTATTCTTTATTTGGAAATAGGTTCTCTCTATGTTGCCAAGAGTCTTGCTAGATTGCTAAGGCTGTCCTTGAACTTATGATCCTCTTATCTCAGCCTTCCAAGCAATGGGATTACAAGTATGCACCACCATGCTCAGCTCTACTCTCTTTTTTAACAGTTTGGGCTCAGTAAAATAACAGTGAAATAAATAAAATTTTTATAACATATAGTTTTTATATCCCCATATATTTCTTTTTTTTTTTTTTTTTTGCGGTACTGGGGATTGAACTCAGAGGCATTCTACCTCCGAGCTATACCCCCAGCCCTATTTTTTATTTTTTATTTTGAAACCGAGTCTCACTAAGTTGCGGAGTGCCTCACTATGTAGCTGAGGCTGGCCGCGAACCCGGATCCTCCGGTCTTATCCCCATATATTTCTTGAGGGGGAGGGAAATACATCCTTGATGAGCTTTTCCTCTATTGTTGGTAGATATAAGGTGGGAAAGAGTTTAGAGCAGAGCAGAGGATGCTGATTAATCAAACAACAACATTGGTAGTTTAGAAACCAATCACCACACTGTATCCATGCAAAGGAGAGTATGGTTATTTGGCGTTGCTGTCTCTAATCCAGCTTCTGTTACTCAACCTGCAAAGGAAGTGTAGAAGGACAGTGTCTGGGGAGGATTCCTGACCTGTAGCAACAGTACCCCTCTGTGCACGCTCAAGGGAGACAGCATTGGTCCTCCACCTAGCCGAAGGCAGAAGGAAATCTATAACAAGTCCAGAAATCAGCACAGTAGAACTGGGATCATGGAGGTGTGTCTGGCAGAGTTCAATCCTCTTCTTTTCTCTCTCAAGATGCTTTCTTGAGGGAATTCCTGGCTTCATTAGGAATCTGCAGGGAGATGAGGCATAGATTTATACCTTTACCTCAGAGCTCTTATTTTACTTTTTAACCTGAGGACCAACTGCTGCTTGGCATGCTTTCTTGGATGTCTCAAAGCACTTTAAACTCAGCATTTACTTAAGATGCTAGAGCAGGCTGTTGGCTGCAGCGGTGGACACCCCTTTGCCCCCAGGAAGAGGCACTAGGTTGACTTTCACATTCTTAAGCACCTTTTTCCTTCCCTTTCGCTGCCATTAATCTTACCTATTGTTATACTTTGCCAACCTCTATTAACTGACTAAAAGGTTTATTGATATACTCTCTTTTATTTTTATCCTATTACTTTGACTCCTCATGGTCTTCTACCCTTTAAGTCAATCTGCTCTGATGTGTTTCTCCCAGACCACAGCTACTGCTCTAAATATAACTGGTTACTGTACTGCCAAAAAAATTTAATAAGTACTCTTTTTAAAAATATCACAAGGTAGATTTCTTTATACAGGTTCATTTTGGTACTTAATTTTCTCTCACATAATTCATCTTAAACTTCAGTGGCGTAAAGATTGACCCTTGACCCCACTTCAACACAGTGCTGATGCTGATGTTGTGATAGCCCTCTTGGCAAAGGCTAACTCTCAGAAAAGGAACAAATATTGGGGAGACCTCCTTGGTACAGTGCCAGTCTGTTCTTAGAGGTACACCAGCTCCCTTTTCAGGAATTGTTTTATTTCCATTCAAGAAATCTTCATACTCAGAGAGGAAAAATAGTGTGTCACTCCTGTTGTGATAAATTACCAGAGTAAGGAAAATATAAGTAGAAAAGGTGGTCTGGAGTCAGGTGTGGTGGCCTAAGCCTGTAATCCCAGTACTTGGGAGGATGAGACAGGAGGATTGCTGGTTCAATGCCAGCCTCAGCAACTTAGTGAGACCTTGTTTCAAAATAAGAAGGGCTAGAAGTGTAACTTGGGGATAAAATGCCCCTGGGTCAGTCCCCAGCACCAAAACAAAATAACACAAAACAAAACAAAAGATGGTCGGTCTGGAATTTATCTCTGACCCTATTATGAACAACACAACCTTCTTCTCCAGAAGCCCAACCAACCAGCTCAAATTTAGACTCATTAACTTATGTTGTCATGAACAGTCACATAGCCCTTCATTTCTTTTTAGCTAGCCAAGGGGAAATTTAGGCTACAGTGAATACTTTAGTTGCACCTAGGAGAAGAGTCTATAATTAGGCTAAAAAAAGCTACAGGGATCTCTAGAAAAGACCATTTGGAATTTGGGACATGTTTTCATTGCTTGGGTTTGGTAATCTAAGTCCTTGACTTCAGGGTCTATTACAGAAACTAATAACCATTTTTGTTTCTGTTTCTGGTAATTGCTTGTGTTGCAATTGGCTGATGTATCTCCCTCAGAGTTGTAAATGCTACTGTGCGGCCATTGTCTTGTCAGATGATAAGCAAGATGTCCTTCAAGAAGGGGAACAGGAGAGGAGGGCCTAGGTCCCTCTATAAACTAGTCTATACAGCCTCCAAATCAGCAAAGGCTCAGCAGTGGTGAAAACATGAATCTTCTAGATAAACATCCTACAGCTCGATTTTTATCTTCCAAAGGCGAGATTGAGAAAGAAGAAAGCAGCCCTGACAGCTAGCAGCTCTCCCAGCCCTCTCCATTAGGCTGGGGTATTGTTAGTCCCTTCCTATCCTTTGAAGGGAGATGACTGTGTTCTCTCCTTCCAAATGCACATTTTCATGGAACAGTAGCATCAGGCAAGGCCCAGGCAGACGAGCCAGAATCAAGATCACTTCATAATCATGTCTGAATATAGAGAAAAATGGAAATGTTGTCCCAGCACAAACTGAGCAAGCATCACCCCACCCCGGATACCATAAGCTCATGTTCCCTTTTCCAGTCTCAGCTTTGGCCTTGCTCTGTGCTCTGAGTCTGCTCAGGAAAGAGTGATAAACATGCCCGATCACATAATTATCCTTGCTCCCCAGCAGCATCCAAAGTAGAAAAAACTCTGTCCTTGTGGCATCCCTAAATTACCTAACGGACTCTCCAATTCTGTAAAATGTCCTTTAGAGCAGTCATTATTAGAACACTCTTGATGCCTCTTTGAGCATTCTCCCTCATTGCAACAAGGCGGTCTACCCACCTCCGTTCAACTATAGACATGTTCTTGCTGGTCTTTGGATGAAGGGCATTGACATCCTCTTGCACTATCTCAATCTCAGTTATCACCATCATCTCATCCATTCTATGGAATGAATAGCAATCAAGAAGTCATACTTATCATGGTGTGGTGGCACACACCTGCAATCCCAGTACTTGGGAGGCTGAAACAGGAGGATCACAGATTTGAGTACAGCCTCAGCATCATAGGGAGACTCTCAGCAATCCAGTGAGACTGTATTTCAAAAAAGGGCTGGTCTCAATCAGTGCCATAAACACAAAAAAGTCATACTTGAAATCTTCCTCTTGATCCCATATACGATGATTTTACCATACACATGGCTCTTATAACCATTTTCTTTGCTGCCTGTGGTCCCAGCTGCGAGCATCTCTTGCCATATGCACTGCAATAATCTTTGAACTGGTCTTGCTGCAGCCCCCTTGAGTTTCTAATTTGTTTTCATTATTGCAGCCAGAGTACTCGTTTTTAATTAGAAAAAAATTTTTAAAAAGTCATTCCCCTGTTGAAAGCACTTTCATGCTTCCTAATGCTCTTAAAATAAAGACACAATTACTTAACAAGACTCACAGGCCACAAGAAGTCTTCCCAATGCTTGCCTCTTCAGTCTCATCTCATTCTACTTCCCTCCTCTTTCGATTTCAGCCACACTGTTCTTTGCTAGTTCATTTGAATACCATGTACTTCCTGCTACTACAGGGTCTGTGCACATGCCTTTCCTCTGGAAGTTCATTCCCTGCCTCCACCTAGTAAATGATTATTCACGTTTCAGATCAGTTTGATTGTGTTTCAAGGTAGCCTCATTTTTATGTTTTTATTTACTTATGTATTTATTTTATTCTTTTATTGGTTCATTATAGTCTCACATCATAATGTTTGTTTTTGACCATGAACTGGGCTTCTTGGATTTGCTAGTCCTCATTCCTGGATGACTCCTGGAGGACATTCTATGGCATAGGAGGCTGGGCTGGAAACCTTCCAAATTCTCTTCCAACTTTCAGGTTTCTTCCTTGTACTATGTTACCTGCTGCCTTTATTTCTTTAGGAATGGGCTCAGAGTTAGTCTTCTCTGACCACGTATATTAGAGGTCAGCAAAGTTCTCAAAAGGGTCAGATTGTATATAACACTTTTTAGCCTTGCAAGTCATGTTGTCCCTTCTGGAGCTGCTCAACTCTGACATGACAGCCTTAGACAGTATGTAAATGAAATGAGTGTGGCTGAGTTCCAATAAAATTGTGTTTATGGAGTCTGAAATTTAGACTTCATATGATTTTCACATGTCACCAAATAGTATTCATCTTTTGCCTTTTTTCAAGCATTTTAATAAGCAAAAACCATTCTTTACTGTTGAGCCTGTAATACTAGGCAATGGGCTAGATTTGGCCCTGGGGGTCCTAGTTTGCAGATCTCTGATGTATACCATTAACTAAGAGTCTGAAATGCTGTTAACATCCAAGCTATCCTTGGATCACCAAACTATGTTGATTTTCAGGCCTGGTTGGAAGACTCTACTCTCCTCCAATTAGACTTACTGGCTAGACAGAACATTTACTTTATTGTTTCCATAAGTTTCATTTTACTGCTGGCTGTGAAAAAATTACTTATCCATTTGCCAGGTTGTAGCAGCTGACACTGAGCCTTCTGAGCCAAACCTAGCCTCTCCCACATTCCCTCTGCTTCTGGCCAGCCTCAATCCTGCTGTATCTTCTAAGTCCCTTAGCTCCTGCCAATGCCAAGCCCCCCAACCCCCAAACCAGCCTCTTCCAATACGTTGTTTCCAACCTAGATTTTAAAAATACCCCAGTGCCATATTTAGATTCAATAACAAAGCTCAGACATGCATGTAGAAGAGAAGGACAAAATGTGACCGATGTTCCACCAGCAGTTCCTAGACCACTTGGCAAGAGTGATTTCATTCTATTTAAAGATTGCAGTACACGACATTGTCACATGTTCCCCAAAGATCCCCAAATTAGAGCATATGAAGGCTTCTTCAAATGCCTGGACAGACACAGTTCTACCATGGATGTTTTGGTGCTGGCGAATCATTTGGTGATCAGGTCAAGAGATGAATGGAAACTTAAGCTCTGCATTTTCTCCTGTCTATGATGGGTAGGTCTATCCTCAAGCCTTTGTCTCTTTAATAGATCTGAGACTGGTTAGAGGAATGTCATAGATGCCTAGAAGTGACCATCTATGGCTCCCGATATATGCTCTGCCATGGAAAAAATATAACATTGCTTCTGTACCATGGCTGGCAAGGGCACACGAAATATTCTGGCTATAGTGTTCAAGCTTTACAGTTTTAGTCTTGGGACTATTCTGAGAAAAACTCTCAAGCTCACTTATCAATCAATGCCTATTGATCATTTCCTGTGTTTAATGTCCTGCAAAACTACCAATCAGATGGCTGCATGCCCAGATCCTGATTTTTAAAGTGCTGATTTCTGCTTACAAGTGTGTGTGTCCATCCCAGATAATCCAGTTGTGACAAACACCTGGAAGCAACTCTTTTCCCAGTCATACTTCCATGGCTCATTCATGCCCACATGCATTTATTCCATCTAGCTTTTCTTCTGACCTATGTATTATTTTCATTCTTGCAATAAACATTCAATAACCTACCAAGTACCATGGAAAGTAGGAGACACTGGGGATAAAAACGATAGACAAAATGCATTTAAAAAATAGCATGAGCCGGGCGTGGTGGCACACGCTTGTAAACCCAGCATTTGGGATGCTGAGACTGGAGGATCCGGGTTTGTGGCCAGCCTCAGCTACCTAGTGAGGCCCTCCGCAACTTAGTGAGACCCTGTTTCAAAATAAAGAATGAAAAATAGGGCTGGGGGTGTAACTCGGAGGTAGAATGCCCCTGAGTTCAATCCCCAGTGCCACAAAAAAAAAAAAAAAAAAAAAAAAAAAAAAAAAAAAAAAAAAAAAAAAAAAAAAAAAAAAATATATATATATATATATATATATATATATATATATATATATATATATAATGTTCAGTGGGAAGTCATGAATTTTACAACTATATCATTTTAGGATAGCAGAGGTAGAGATCAGATGCCTTATGACTAGTGAGGAAAATGAATGAAAGGTTGGAGGCAAAGTCGGTTATGGAAAACCCAAGAGATGGTGGATTAATTAGGCTATGAATTGAGTGCTCCACCAGGGAGAAAATAGAAAAGAATATTCAAGGAAAAGTAGACCACACAAGTCTCTTGCTATCCCCAGATCCTGATTTTTTTCCTACTATGGAGCTTAAGTCATATCCTCAGTTTACCCATGCTTTCTTGTCTCGTTCTGCATCTCCCCTTCCCTTCTGGCTAGGCTGGCACACAATGAATTAGGATTGAGTAAATGGTGGACAACATGTGTTATATAAAGGAACGGGCTTGAAGGCCTGGTTAACCACTTTTTTTGGGAGGGGGGATACTGGGCATTGAACCCAGGGACATTCTATCTCAGGGCCACACCCTTTTTATTTTGAAATAGAGTATTACTAAGTTGTTGAGGGTCTCATTAAGTTGCTGAGGCTGCCCTTGAACCTATGATCCTCCTATCTATCTCAGCTTCCAGAGTACTGGAATTACAGGCATGCACCACCACACCTGGATGGCTAACTGCTTTCAACTTGTAGTAGTAGATAGGTGTCTAAGGTGATCAGCATGGTAGAATGATTTGCATGGCATGGGTTGGATGGACAAGGTTGGGTGATGGAATGCCACCTAGGAGTCTCACACAGCACATTGTGACCATAATTTGAGCGAGGATCAGCCCAGTTAGGGGTTGTCTGGCCCCTGGAAGAGGATGTGTCTCTTCATCCTCCACTTCATCTCTGAAATGACTGAGAAAAAGGCAGGGCTTCGGAGGAGAGACTTAACACACAGCTCATTCGTCCCTCCTGGGAAGAGTCTGCAATTACTTAGCAATCAGGGAAATTTGGCCAACATGGCAGATGGGTAGGAGCAACACTTCTGCTTGGCCTGAGGTTGGAAATGAGGTAGGTTGCCATCATGCTGTGCAGGGATGGAGAAGGCAAAAGCCCACAGGAAGGAAGCGACAAGAGCTGCCAAGGTGCACATCAGGCAGGACTAACAGAGTTCCAGAGGCCTGAGCCAGGAGGAGGAAGTGATAAGTAGATACAAGATTCCCTGCAGGACCTTGGCAGGTGGAAGGGTGTTATCACAAAATATCCTTTTCTCATCGCAGAGGGGAATTGGTTATTGGCCTACTGGTCCAGATATTTTAAAAGCTGTTTCTTCTTCTTGAAGGTATAATCAAAATTAAGATATCAGGTGACAGAAGCTCTGAACACTTCTGTTGACCAGATAAATAGATCATAGAACTGTTTTTGGATTCCTGGGAGATGGTGTGGAAAACAGTGGCCCACCAGACCTGGCTCCAGTCCAGCTCATCCCCACAAATTTTTGTGACTTGGGGCAATACATATTACCAGCTGGGCCTCCACTTCCTAACAATTAAATGAGGCAGAAGAGCAGGGGGGAAGCTTACCAAGGGCCATTGCATGTATGTCATTATTACTCTGAACTATATTATAATATGAGCTGCAATGCATCAATAAAAGTGTATGAAAATCAATGAAGGAGAAAGGGAGGGCAAATAATCATTCGTAAATTTCTTTAATACTGCAGTTCAAAACATTGTGATTATGTGTGTGTGTGTTTAAAGAAATTATCAAATTTAAAATGATAGAACTACCCAAATCACTGTTAGTGGGAACAAAAATTAGCACAACTCATTTGGAAAGCAATTTGACAATTTATGTCAAGAGCCTTGAAAATTTTCACACCCATTGACTCAATAATTTCTTTCCTAGAAAACTACTCTAAAAATTGTTCTGAAATTCAAAAAGAAAAAGAGATGTTCTCCTTACTGTAATTTTCAAGAGTGAAAAATTGTCCAGAAATTTTTAATTTTGGGAGGGGTGTTTAACTGACAGTCCATATAATGAATTATTTTTGTTTATCTGGCTGGGCCTGGTGGTGCACACTTATAAGCTCAGTACGTGGGAGGCTGAGACAGGAAGGTCACACGTTTGAGGCCAGACTCAACAACTTAACAAGATCTTATTTAAAAATAAAAAAATTAAAAGGACTGGGTGTGTAGCTTGGAAGTAGAATTCCCCTGGGTTCAATCTCAAGTGCATACACAAAAATTATCAACCTACATAAAATGATGGTTTTAAGTCTTTAAACAGTACATGGAGGGAATTATTAAAGTAGAGAAATGTTTGTTATAATATTTAGTTTAGAAAAACAGGATCCCAAGTTATATGAAGAATATTATTTCAATTATGTAAAAAGGCATAAACAAACTGAAAGAAAATATTAAGTTTAAATGTTTGGAGATCATTGATTTAATTTCTTTTCTCTTTGTTCTTTTCTAATATTCTATAATAAGCTTGCATTGCTTTCATTATAATAAAAACTGAAATAACTCAAGTTTATGATTATTAGTTGGTCATATATATTAAGAAGCTGTCAGAAAAGATGGAAATAACCACAATTATAGAACTTCATTTGTTATATAAAATGAAATTATGTGCCATGTAGCTCAGTGGTTGATGGATTATTTGGAAGGTCCCTGCATTCACAGTCAAAAGCTCTAGATTCAAATTGTAGTTCTTACATATCCTAACTGTATGGTCTTGAGTAAGCTAGTCCCAGCTCTGAATCTCAGGAGTCTCATCATGTTAAATAGAAATTTATCAAACATTTATTGGAAACATACAAAGTGCTAAGTATTTGTGGTATATGCAGGAGTTAATATTGAGAGTTAGGTATTGGGTAGACAGCTCATGAGGGTCTGGAACTCTCAGGAGATAAGAGTTAAGAAAAACAAAATCCAGGACCCCCCCCTTCAAGAAGAAAGGTGCTTCCATGTTGTTCATTGGACCTGAACACAAACAGTTAAATGTGGAAGGGTGGAGCCAAGATGTCAGGAACCAAAGATCTATATGCACCAAAGTTGACTCATGGGCCATTGCTACGAATAGACCAGGGAACAAACATACAGAACAAACAGCCTCATGATTTCGGGGAATTAAAGGCCATAGAGGACAAATTAACTAAGTCAGGAAACAAGATGAAAAACAGGAACTTCCTTCATTGGGTAAGGTCTATACAAGGGGCTTCAAACATGTATAAAGCCCTATGCCAATATCAGCTACTCTTTCGGGGCCCCTCCCCTGAGTGAGAGCTTTAGCCCTGCTACCCTCTTGGGTGGATCAAGTGGACTTTGGGGAAAGGCGGTGTGCAATTGATGGTGCTTGGCCCAGGATACACTCAGGCAGTGCCAGAAGGCCCCGCTGGACTCTGAAGTCTGCCAAATCCCCCAGGGGTTATTTGCCTTTCTACTTGCTTCTCTTTGGTAGATTGAGTGGACTTTGGGGAAAGGCGGTGTCCAATTGATGGTGCATGGCCTGGAATATACTTGGGCAGTGTCAGAAGGCCCTGCTGGACTCTGGAGTCGGCCAAGGCCCCTAGGGGTGATCTTCCTCTCTGCTTGCTTGCTCCTTTAAGATAAACTTCCCATTTTCACTTTCCTGGTGTCTGCAGATTTCATTCTTTGACTCTGTAAGATGAGGATCCAGTAAACTTCACACTTCCACTCTCCTGGTATCTACAGATTTCATTCTTTGACTCTGTAAGACAAGGACTCGGTAAGAAACTCGGTATCAATATTGAGTTAATCAAAATATGATTCACACTAGTACAAGACTCATACGTCAATGGGCATCTTCACTGAGTCTTTGAACTTGAGCAATGCATGGAAATCAGTAAAACAACAAGGACCCTATCGTTAGAGGAAACTGCAAACCCACTATCCGGGAAGTATTTATTATAGGAAAGCAACCCAGCAGCAAGCATAACAGAAAAACTGCTGGCTTAGTGTCATAGGTCTGTGTTCAAATGCCAACTTTGTCTCTTACTAGCTTTGTTACCTTGGGGAAAGTGCTCAATCTCTCCCTGCATCAATTTTCTTTTCCTTCAACTTGTCTCTGCCTTAATTTTCTATTACCTACTTCTCATGAATGTTGTGTTTAGAGACAACATTTGCCAAGTGTGATAAAGTAGTAATCTGTCCCTTCAACAAATATCTATTGAATGCCTAGTCTGAACAATATGTGGTAACAGATGCTGAGAATAAATGGTAAACCAGATAGACACCTACCCTCGCTCTTCTATCCAGAGCATATGATATTATAATTGGGAAGAAGTTCTCACCATTTTCCAAGTGCCATGTGATCCCATCAGTTTTCATTACTACCTTGATTTTCAATCCATGGGCACAGTAGATCATGGGGGAGGGGAAAGAGGGAAGGAGGGGGGATGATAAGTTGATGGAAATGTTCCTTTGCACGCCATGTTATGTACCTTTCTCCTTCCTGCCCCACTGAGTCTCATCTGGGGAGAACAGATGTTGTGCCCATGGGCTAGGGTAGGGAGATTGGGATGCCATGCCGCAGTGGCCTCTGGGAAATGCTATGCTCCCAATCCCCTGCTAGCCAGGGACTACTGTTGCCTTTCCCAGAAGGGGGAGATGGAGGAAGAGAAAGGAGCCAAGCAGCAAACCCCTTCCAGAGAGCTCCTTAGAGACCCAGGGAGCAATTATGGCAAATTTTCAGCAGCCACAGGAGGAGGTGAAGGGGAGGAGGAGGGCAGTGGAGGGGAGAGCCTGGTTAATTACGGAACAGATGCCCAGCAGCACCTTGGGTGAATGCATTGGGGGTGGGGAGCTGTCATTTCCCCCTCCCCTTTGCATCTATTTCCAGCTCCTGGGGCATCCAGCTGGGGCTGGTTTACTGTGAGCTTTGCCTCAATTGAAGAGAGCTGCAAGTTCAAAGCCTTCTCCTAATTTCCAAATAAAAATCTCCCTCCCTTTCTCACTCTGCCTCCCCTCTTGACCCTCTCAGACCTCTTCCTCCTGCAGACAACTTGCATTGTTTTGCCTGAACTGATTTGGGAAAGTGCCCTCCAGACCTTGGGCAAAGGGGAGGAGGAAGGACTTGTAAGCCTCCTCTGGGTCCTGTCATTGTCCCTCCACTCCTGCCCTCCGTAACCTGCAGATGGCCAGGAGCCAAGTTCAGCCAGCCTGGCCTCCTGCTGACTGTGTCTCCTAGGGAACCCTTCAAAGCCGGCTCTGCAGGTCCAGTGCAAAGCCCTGCAGCCCAGGGATATGCAAACCAGGCAGCAGAGACACAAAGAGTGGACAGACCCTGGTTCAGTTCCCCTGCATGTCATTCGCTACCCAGACACTGCATTTGTACCCTGGCCAGGGTGGCTTGGGGGCAGAGGCTAAAGGTGAAAAACAAGAGGGACTCAGTTGTCCTGGATTCTCCTGCCCTTTCCACTGCCTTTCCTCACACCCTTCTCGGCCACTAAATCCAGACAAAACTGGAAACTACAAGAGGGAAATAAAGAGGATTTAACCCTCTCTCCTCTTCTCAGTATTGTTAAATATGAGTCATCTCCTCAAGAGGCTACTTCAATCCAGTTTTACTATAAAAAATATTCTAAATCCCTAGCACCACTCACCTTGAATGAATTTCTAAGTTAGCACTTACTTTTTCACTAGTATTTTCCTGGGGGTGGACCTTTCTCCCTCTGGGTAGTATGTGTGTATGTGTGTGTGTGTGTGTGTGTGTGTGTGTGTGTGTGTGTGTGTGTCTGTCTGTGTGCTCCCTATTTTATTTTGAAACAGCATCTTGTTGGATTCCTGAGGTTGGCCTTGAACCCACAACCCTCCTGTCTTATCTTATCCAGTACTAGGATTACTGATGTGTGCCACCACATCCAGCCCATCTGGGTTGATTTTGAGTTTCTGAAGGAGGTGTGTCCACTTCAGGGTCATCCTGACACATAGCAGAGATGAGAGATACTCTTTAAACACTCTCTGCCCTGTTCCCCCACATGTTGCCCAATGGGTGACATTTGTAGTGGGTTGGTAAAATCCAATGCTCTTAGTTATCAGGGATAATCTCTAGCACAAGCATAAAAAAAAAGTGGATGGGGAGGTCAGCAGGTACACAGCCACAGCTTCTCACTCAGTGATAATTTCTTCTACATAAATGAGATGATTGAATACTGTGAGTAATTGCAGGCAGATAACACAGTGAACTCACGGAAATGAAGCACTTAACACATTGCTGGCTTTATCATTGCTATGTTATCATTATTCTCCTAATATCATGATGCAGGTTGTCAATTAGATTTAGTAGTGACCTTTGAGGTCACCTAGTCCTATGTCTTGCCCGAGAGATAGCTCTTTGGCTTAGCAAAAGCTGAGGCAAAATGCTAAATTTGTTCGTAAGGCAGAAACATATAAGGAATGTGAAGTTGGTGTGAGGTATTTGCCATGCTGGGGAGAAAGCGCAGGTCTGAAATAATGGGATGTGTCTGGTACCGCACTTTGAGATCTATGACCTTCCAGGAGAACATTTAAAGAGGAGATTGCAAACGGGCTCCTCAAGGATTGACTCCTATCTGCCAGGGTGCTTAGTTGGTCTGCATAGCATTTATTAATTTAAAAAATATGAGTCAAAGTTTAAAAATCAGGAATGTTCACCTAAAACAAATCAGATTTTTTTTTTGCATTTTTGTTTAAAAAGTGGAAGACCTGGAAATAATAGTATTGCAATTGCACCTTGTAAAGAATTAGCTGTAAGAGTTTCAGTTAGACTTGGGGTAAGCTCTTAGTTTACTACAAGTCTTACCGCTCCTTAATACCTCTCTGTCTCTAAGGCCAGGTACTAGTGCTGTTTACCTGATGCTTATTTGAAATTTTTTCCCTCCTTCCTTTTCTGTTTTTCTTCCTTTTCCCCTCTCTCCTTCCTTCACTTTCTTTTACTCCTTTTCTTGCTCTCTTTCTCTCTTTTTAGCAAAAATGGGACAACAAAAGGTAGGTCAATATTATCCCTTGAAATGCCATCCCAAGCACCTTGTGTATTCCCTTGTGCTTATATCATATTACTTATTCTTATTCATACTGTTTCTCCTCCATACTGTGGATTCCTTACAGTCAGGAACTGCCTGTCTTATAGTAGTAGCCAGCACTGTTCCTGAAAGTACACACTTAGTATACATTGTTGGACTGTTATTACATTTCTCTTACTCTTCTTTTACTTATAAGTCAAGTAGCAAGTTACCTCATCAGCCAGAATGGATTAAACAAAATAACAAGATAAGTGGCATCTGAAAATTCAATGATAGGAATAGGAGTCATATCATTGGGAGGAGGTGAAAGCAAGGGTTTGAGCCTGACTTACTGTCACAGGGAGCTGAATGTTGATGACTGGTCACAAGTCAGTCCCCACCAGAAGTTAAGAAGTGACCTTGCCCTGTTGGAAATTGGGATTGAATACAGCATGAGGCCGATCATCAATCAATGTTCAAATTAACCAATCACCGATGCTTGAATACATATTACCACAGGAAGTGCTTTCTGGGCTTCTCGTGAATACAGGCAGTGGTACAATGAAAGCCTTGCGTGTGTCTGGCTGGCTGAGCTGCTCCCCCTGGGTCTCCAGCTAACACTATGTCATCCTTGGTGTCATTTTGTCATTGTCTCCTTCACTTGCTTTTAGGCCTGAGAGTCAAGCTTTATTCTAGTCCTGGCAGAGTGCTGGCCAGCGTGATCACCTGGGGACACTTGCTTCTCAGCGGTTCCTATCTTGCGTGAACTTGCTAGAGGGTATCTTTCTCCACCTGGCTCTGCTTTCCAGCCCTGAGTCCTGGGGGAGCACTCTGTCTTTTTTGGGAGCTTGGGTAGGGAAAAAAGTGGCCAGTTTGTCTTAGGTTCTGTGTCAGAACTCTGGAATGTCAAGGTTTCCCCCCACCCCCACCCCCCACCACCTATCTGTGAGGTTTTGGCAAACATGGCTACTGGGAGGCTTGTCTTGGAATCTATAAGCATCTGTTATTCCTGACCTGAAATGAACATTTGGTTCTTGTGCTTGATCACTCTCTTCTCCCTTAGGGCTGTGCTAACCTCCTGGGTAGGGACCCTAGTGAGGGCACTTGAAAACCACTGTCTCCCACCCTCAGGCTCCATCCTGGCTCCTAGCTGAGGCTGCTATCCTATCTATCCGTATCTGTTCCACACCTATTCTTGTCTCCTATGTCAGCCCTAGTCACAGGGGACAACTCAAAACTAGACCCTCCAATATGGAACATCAAAGAGAAAGTGATTTTATTTTGGTTCTCTGTTTTACTATGTTTTCCCTTCTTTATTTGTGGTGCTGGGAATTAAACCCAGGGCCTCACACAGGCTAGGCAAGTATAATAGCAAGTATACTACTGTGATTCAAACATCTGACATGCACACTTAAAGTAATATTTGTTTGCTTACATATCTGGAGACACTGCAGCCAGGTGGGACTGGGACACACACACACACACACACACATACACACACACACATGTGCCATGCCACCCAAGGACCCATCTGAATATGGATGCCTCCAGAGCATAAGGTCCAAGGGACATTTTACATCTAAGCTGTAACATGCTCTACCACTGAGTCATAACCCTATATCACTATTTTAAAAAATATGCATTTTTTTATTTGCCCATCCTTTATGGCCTTCTTGACCATAGCAACTGGTTGCTATTAGCAAGTTAGTGCTGAGGCCAATATTGTCCCAGCTCTCATCTGGGCTGGAGGTGGGCTTGCGATGGAAGTTGTGATGGATGCCTGATAGGGCAAACACAGGGGCATAGGTCCAGATATTGCTTCATGACTCTGATGAGTCAACGTGCCCTTCTTCCCCCAGAAGCAGTGGTTGTATACCCAGAGAGAATCAGTGGGCCAATTCTGACAACCCAAGCTACCTAGCAAACTTTGGTGGCTTCTACAAGCAGTCAGTAAGAATTTACTATGCTGAGTTGCTGGTAGGTGTTTCCTAGGATTTGAAGGCCACCTGGGGTCACCCCTAATCTTTTCTGATATAGCATGTGTCTTCTACTCACTCCCTTGGCCTTCGCTATTCTGCCAATTTCTGTCTGATCCACAACTGCCTACTTCAATTGTGGTTTTATCAAACCTCATGCTAATGCAGTTATGTTTTATTGTTGTCAAAGCCTTTTGCAAAACCACTGCCTTGGCTACCTTGAGCCTATTTCTGCTGAGAGCATGCATCCTTTCAAGAATACCCTGACTCTATGATGAGTCTCCATCCTGCCCCTCACCCTGATTTTTCTCATTTGCTTAATTTGTTGGCTGTGCACTTTGAACTCTTGCCCTGGAAGACATGACATAACACCATCTATTTCTACTTAAACCATTATTCAGGACATGTTTGAAATGTGCATTATTCATGTATTATTCATGGGCATTATTGGAGATCAGTGTGCAAATCAGCTTTATTGGGCACCCTGGAGACTGCAGCAGAGTGTGCACTTATAAATTGGATAGTATCATTTCGTGAAGAGCAGACTTGCTCTGCCTTCTGGGGGAAAATGACAGTTTCATGGAACCGTGGAGAACAATCATGGCTTTGAAAGTGATCACGAGGCCATTTTATTTGTTGTTGGGTGCGCGTCCTTCAGTGGGCACTTTATCCAGGTTTGGTTTACTTGGTTTTGAGACCTGATTCAGATGCAAGACCCTGTAGAAGTCATGCACCACTGTAGGTTTCCTAACTAACTAACTAACTAACTAACTAAATAAATAAATAAATAAATAAATAAATAAATAAACAAACAGAGTCCCTTTTGCTTAGCAAGCCAATGTAAAGGACATCCCTCATCTGAGAACACTCATCAGTAACAAAGGCAGATGGTGCAGGGATCTGGGGAAGGCCTGGCTGTGAAGATTGGTTGAGGTAACTTTGATACCCTGCTTCCTTTTCCAGGTCTTTCCTCTGTTCCAAGTTCCCTTTGTGTCCTGAGTCTGTACAATGTACCTCTTGTCTTGGAGGAAGTGATTTACACCTGGGTGTTAGAAGTTTACCTTACTACCTTACCCTCTAGAAATACTTGCAGTTAGAAAGACTGCATGGAGAGCCAGGAGTGGTGGTATACACTTGTAATCCCAGTATTTGGGAGGCTGAGACAGGAGGATCGCAGGTTCAAGGACAGCCTCAGCAAGCAGCGAGACTTTCTTCAACCTAGCAAGTCTCTGTTTCCAAATAAGAAATACAAAAATACAATTGGGCTGGGGGTGTAGCTCAGAGATAGAATGCCTCTGGGTTCAATCCCCAGTGACACACACACACACACACACACACACACACACACACACACACACACAAGAAAGACTGCATGGATCCCCAATGAGGGTGTTTTTGTTGAGAGAGATATCAAGGATTATGGTCCTTGGTGGGAGACATTTGGGAACACAAAGCCCTTTCCATAGTCCATTTCTATCATATGGCCCATATGACCTCTTTTTAGCCTTTGGGCAGGACATTCTCTGTGCTACTGGGAGCTAGACCCGCTGGGTTTATGTTTTCTGTGCTAATATTGTGCATGTTTCAACAGACCATACTGGGTTTCAGAAAGCACTACTCTTTGAGGCTTTAGTACGGGTATGTACTAGAAAAATTTATTTACTCATGAGCAGGCTGGTTTTGAAAAGAGTATTGAAAACTGGGTGTGGTGGTGCATGCCTGTAATCCCAGTGCTCAGGAGGCTGAGACTGTAGATCACAGATTTGAGGCCAGCTTCAGCAACCTAGAAAGACTCTGTTTCAAAATAAAAAATAAAATAGGGCTGGGTGTCTAACTCAGAGGTAGAATGCCCCTGGGTTCAATACCCAGTACAAATAAAAAAGATAAAAGTATTGAAGTAAATTTGTTTCAAGAGGTCAGATATCAGTATAAAAACAGCTGCTTTTGCTGTCCATTGGTGATGAGTAGAGTTTATACACCTCTGCTGTGGGTCCTGGCTTGGTTCTAGCTATAGAACTTCTCATTGGAAAGTTTTAAATGAAAGGCCTTTTGTAGTGAAAAATGAATGGCTCTCTAAATGATTAAACGTAGAAAAATACTGTCTATGCATTTTGCTCCCTGTAGTAACATCTCAAATGATCAGAGCCCAGTAAACCTCAAACTTCAGTTTATTAAGTTGTTTATTTAATTGGGAGTCTGTGAGTATTTACTGTGCCAACCTTGCTATGTGCATGGGTCAAAACAGATTGAATACAGATTCCCTATTATGTATGGATGCATATGTGTGTGTATGTGTATGTGACACATGTGCATTGCCCAGCATTAGTCCAAATGTTATGATTCAGTGGGATAAGGGGTAGGATGGAGGGAAGGTAAGAGTAATATGGAGGAGGATAAAAGCATCCAATTTAACACTTATAGGGGTGGTTGGAGATGCGGGCCAAAGAAGTTGATGCTCCAGTTGGGTCTTGAAGGATGATGAAGACCGTTGTAGGGAGAGGCAATAGGTTGGTCAAAGCAGAAGGAGCACTGGGATTAAGGCACAGAAGCAAGGGGGAATGAGCTCTTCAGGGAAACTTGAAGTGGTTCCATATCTTGGATATCTGATGCATATAGGATTTCCTAAAAGAGAGAAGGTTGGAGAAGAAAACTGAATCTGAATGTGAGGTGCTAAGAGGTTGGAACCTCATCCTTAGAGGGAGGAGGGAATCAGTGCAGATCTTAAACAGAACTGCACGTGTGTGAGAGAGAACTCTGGAAACAGGAGAGACTGGATTAGAGGAGAGTGAGATGAGAGCCAGGAAGGCCAGTTATAACGCTGCAGCTGTAGTCCAGATGGGAAAGTTTCAGCTGTGACAGTGACAAAGGTGAGGTGGGAGGGGCAGATGGACCAGTAACTGGGGAGTGGAAGAGCAGAACTGGCTGCTACTGAGATGTTGGGGACCAGATCAAGCCTCAAGCCTCCAGGGAGGGTGACTGCATGGTGGACCATCCCCTGACATAATGTGCCTGGGGAGGCTTCTCTATGGAAGAAAAAGGTCCCAGTTGGAAGAATATAAATTACCTCAAGGAGCTATTAAAAATCAATTAATGTAGCCAGGTGTGGTGGCACACACCTGCAATCCCAGTATGTGGGAGGCTAAGACAGGAGGATTGCAGGCTTGAGGTCAGTCTTAACAACTTAGTGAAACCTTGTTGCAAAATAAAGAAAAATAGGGCTAGGGCATAGTTCAGGAGTAAAACACTCATAGGTTCAATCCCCTGTCTCTCTCTCTCTCTCTCTCTCTCTCTCTCTCTCTCTCTCTCTCTCTCACACACACACACACACACACACACACACA
>PVLC010000776.1:0-10571 GCA_004027655.1 Graphiurus murinus
ATCTGACAGAGCCACAGGAAAACTTGTTCATTTCTGGAATTCATGTTGATCAGTTATCTTGGTGCTGAAAATAAATAGGGCTAAAAATATGCTTTCAGAGAGAGAAGAAGATACAAGACCATCAAGGAGGAAAAACATGAGGGAAGGAAGATGCCACATTATTTTACAAGCTCTGCCGTGGCATCAGCTAATATAAATCATGGATTGCCGTGGGAGTACACAGAAGAGATGAGCGAGCATGGATCCAGAGTCTTTTCAAAGAAAAAAAAATCGCTGCAAGTCATAGTGACTGATTACTACGTGTGATGAAAGATAGGGAACGTCAATGATGATGGAGTTTTAAAGTCCGCCTAATTGTAGAAATGCTGCTGTTATTGATGAATGGAAAGAACTTAGCTTGCTGAGTCCAGTGTAGATGAAAGGAAAGGGATGAGGTATTTGGAAAATGTGCATCAGAAGGAGGAAAATGGGACAGCAAAGAGGAGACTTGGCTGTTCAGGACTTGGGTGAGAGAACAAGATGGAAGATATAGATTTGGACATATTTTTTACAGACATTGTGCAAGAATCTGATAGAGAATTTGTACCAAAAGAAAGATACAGATTAGACTTTTAGAAATGCTCATAGTTCAAAGATAGAAGACAGAAAGAAGAAAAGCCAGGGTTTGAGATAGAGATTGAGCAAAGAGATAGCATGACTTACCTTGGAAATAGGTGGATGGCGTTTCAAGGTGTCAGAGAATGTAATCAACATATTCTTGAGCTTCTCATCCAAGAAATGTGTTAGCAAAAGGAAAGAAATAATATGGTAACTAGAGAGGGCACTGAGATCTTGCTAAGATTTTTTTTCAAGGTGAAAAAGAAACACATAGTTTGGAAGTCAACACAGAGGGAAAATAAAAAGATGCCAGAGAGAGGGAATAAATATAGCCATGGTGTCTCAGATGGGATGTAATTTCAGAGAAAAATAAGGACACAGATTTCTTTCAGCTGGAAGGAAGGACTGGAGAGGTAAACATGATGGTGGAAAATTGTTGGAATAAAGAAGGGAACCTCTCTTAAGTTGCTAATTAAAAACAGAGTGAGGAGTCACTTTTCACTGAGAATGTAGATTTCAGAAAAATGAAGAGACTTGGAGTAGCTGTTGGCACATATGTGTTAAATAATCAACCAGAAACAAGGAAAGAACTTGCAGTTAAGTAGTGAGTGCTGAAGTGGGTGGCAATCACAAAATAAATATTTTTTTTAGTTCCTTCTATGTACTGGGCACATGTGTTTGAAGTGAACATGCAGGTCTTATGTCCTCACTAGCAATGCTCTGAGAGTTAGGCTCAGAAGAACATGAAATCAGGGAGGATCATTTGGGATGGAAATGAGGGCAGCACTGAAGAAAATGCTGGGCAGGGGTCCAGAGTACTGCACCACTCCGCAAATGATGCTCCAGCTCCTGGTGAGTTTTCTTCTTTGATGCTAACGAAAATTACTACCCTCAGCATTCCTCAAAAATTACATCTGGATCTTAGATAGTTGTCAATTCAGTACATTTTAAGAGGTGCTGCTGTGAGATCAAGCTATGAGACAGAACAGCTCCACATGTATTTATTTTACATGTTTTGGTCTGTGTAACATGTCTATACCAGTGAGATTTCTTTTGGTTGTAACAGAATGAATATTAACCTGAGCTAACTTAAGCTATGGAGGAATTAAATGGATCAAATAGGCAGTCACAGGGAGGTAAGATGTGGCAGAGCTCTGGGAATGAATGAAGCCAGAGATACCAATGAGGCTCTTTTGCTCCATGCTGTTTCTAATCAGTGCCTCTTATTGCAGAATGAATCATATCGGGCAACGTGGCCCCAGGCAGTTCCCCCACTTCTCTTATGATCACTCTCTCCTGATTCCCAAGGTCAAAAAACCTTGAAAGGAGGCTCTGAATGTTATTATTCCTGGACTTAGGAATTGTTAGTACAAGTATAACAATTATGATTGGCCTGGATTTTTCAGGTGTCCAGCCCTAGCCAATCAAAGAGGGTTATGAGAAGAGACTTAGGGCATGTTAAAAGAGGTCAGCTGGGATAAGAAGACGTTATCATTTCCCAAAAGGAGGGGGAAATTAGTATTTTTAGGTTAAACAAATAATTTTAATAGATATGTCTTTGTTCCTTTTGGAAGTTTTATTACAACTCACTAGATATGGCTTTCTTTGTATTTGTCCAAAATATTTATAAGTAGTAGGATGGATTAACACAATACAGCAACAAAAATGAACTATAATACATTTAATAATTTCACAGGAATAATGTTGAATAAAAGAAGACTTAAACAAAATAACATGTACCAGTTTTTTTTTACTATAACGTGAGTATATGAAGTCAGAAGACCTATACACTTGGCCAGGAAAAAGGATACCAGGGGACTGGTAATATTTTATTTCTTGATGCAGGTAGTGTCATATTCACATGCTCACCTTGCAATAATTCTTTAAGCCATATATTTACAATTTGTGTGCTTCTGTAGTCTTATACTTGAACAAAAGGTTTTTTCTATAAAAATGCTTGCTAGCAGTAGGAGGGGAACAAGAACTCCAATGAGTTTAGTTTAAATAAATAATGCTACTATTAAGAAATTGGTATAAAATTCTGTTGACTGATTCTAGATTCTTGTTGTCTGATTCTAGATTTCATTGATAACTAGGAACAGATTCAGAAATGAAGGTTGTCCTTGACTTTCAAACAAAATTTCCATAACCTTCCACCAATCTGTCATAATATACACAATCCCTCTAGTTCCAGTACCAATGAATGCATTCATTCATTCATTCATTCAGCATCCACTATAGGAGCTCTTAGTCTGCTGGTCTGCAGTCCAAGGAGTGCCTAGAAAGAAATATAAACAGAGCACTGTAGAACACATTTCATGCTATTTCATGCTAGGCAAGTCAAGGATATCTTCGCAGGGGTATGTTTACATGTGCACTAGGTAGTCCAAAAGCATCTTTTTAGTGTTAGGTGGATGAGCTGGTGCAATACTGCCTGGATAAACCTCTGGATGACTAAGCTGCATGATCTTAGCACAACCACTGTGCTCAGTTCCATTTGCTATAAACTGGGAACAAATTATTGAAGTTAACATATGTAAATTCTTAGAAAGGTGCTGGGAATATACATTGGTATCAAGGGTGGAGGAAGGCTCCTTGAGAAGGCTCCCCACTAAGCTGGGTGTGGTGGTGCATGCTTGTAATCCCAGTACTTGGGAGGCTGAGACGGGAGGATCCAGGTTCATGGACAGCCTCAGCTACTTAGTGAGGCCCTCTGCAACTTAGTGAGCCCTGTTTCAAAATAAAGAGTAAAAACTAGGACTAGGGGTGTAGCTCAGAGGTAGAATGCCCCTGTGTTCAATCCCCAGTACCAAAAGAAAAAAGAAGGCTCCCCTCTGAGAAGGAGGATTTTTCACTGACATTGTTTAGAATGGGGAACACAGGATAGTTAGAAAAGGTAGACTCCCTTTTGGTTTCATTGTTTTGTTTTGTTTTAATTCCCTCTAGACAGTGCAGCTCCTTGTTGCCTGCATCTGAATACTCTCACTTCCCTACCCCCAACATCTACACTACCAAGTAGAGAGTGTGCTCTACATAAATACTTGCTAGTATCATTGATATCATTTAGGGATGGAAGGCCATGGAGAAATTCTCCAGGACTGGGTGTGGGGATGTGGAAAGGACCTTCCTGACAGAAGAAAAGGCACATGCCAACACAAGTAAGTGAAATGCTTATGTTCATTCAAACCATCAGTTAATACCCAGAGCAGAAAGAGAACCTTTGACAGGCATCATTGAAGGCCACTCACAATTTCACATGAGATCCTTCTGCCTGCGCTTCAACATTTTCCCCCAGTTCTCAGCTTTGTATTTGGTTGCCTCTCTGCTCCGAGGAGTCAAGGAAGGCCTGAAGATACCCACCCTTGAGAGCACAGTTCTGCCAATGAGCTATTTCTGTGCAGCACTTTATACTGCACCAATGTGAGTACAGTATTCTTTTATAAGAATAATCAACTGCTTTGTCTTTTAAAGGGTTCTTGATGCCAATGCCACAGTTCTTCTCCATGAGTGCAATTAAACAAAGGGAAGGAAGGACAAAGCCCAGTTCATCCATAAAAGCTCAACTACATCAAGAAAATTTTAGTTCAGTTTTTCCATCAACCAGTGACTGGGCTGTCACCAAGGTATAACGGATTTCCTTACACTGAGGTGAGGACCCAGCATACCATTGTAGAAGTCCACCTCAGAAGCTGGGCGTGGTGGCGCACGCTTGTAATCCCAGCATTCGGAGGCTGAGACCAGAGGATCCGGGTTCGCAGCCAGCCTCAGCTACCTAGTGAGGCACTCCGCAACTTAGTGAGACTCGGTTTCAAAATAAAAGAATAAAAATAGGACTGGGGGTATAGTTCAGAGGTAGAATGCCCCTGAGTTCAATCCCCAGTACCGCAAAAAAAAAAAAAGAAGTCCACCTCAGAGGCAATAGGCATCTCACTGAAATGGACAGAATATAAGAATTACTTGAGAATACCAGATGCTAGCACCTCATATAGGTGACTTAGCAAAGACAAACAAATAAATAAACTTTTAAAAAATTTCCATTTTGGCTAAAATTTTAAAAAAGTAATAGATTTAATTTACCCTAGCAAGTAAATATCAGTCATTATCATAACTCATCTCTGACTCCTAGGGAAAGGATTACCTAGAATCCAAAAGGATTATCAAGAACACAAATACAGAATAGTTTTCATTGGGGAATGTGGATTAGATAGAAGATTTTTAATTCATTGATTGCCTTTTTGAATCTAAAAATTTCAGAACACTATGCAGAAGATTATGTACCAAATATGTTATTTTATGTTAAAAATAGCAAACTCACATTATAAAGTGCCCTAATAGATAGGGGTCTCTAGCCTAGGACAATGACATAATCCAATATAATGCTCAATAGCACAGTCCCTGGAGACCTCCTCCTCAGTTTACATCCTGGTTCCACAACTCACTAGTATATCACCTTGGACATATTAGATAACCTCTCTGAGTTTTAATTACCTTGCTTATAAAGCAGCATCAATAATACTACCCATCTCATAGAACTGTTGTTAAAATTAAAGAAGGCTTTGACAGAAAACACCTGGAATAGTGCCTAAAACATAGTATGCACTCTATTCATGCGCACTCCTTCTATTTACTCAATAACCATCACCTCAGCACAGGTTCCTGACCAGAGTTCCTGGGGAGTCAAGACTCTAGTGAAATTAGAAAAGCAAGATGTAATTCCTTGTGTCAGAATACCCAGGCAAGAGACTCATGAATCCTTGGGATCCTCACTAGAGCACAGAACCTTCTGCTACAATCAGATCAGAAACATTACGCTCCAGGCAAGTCAGAGGAAGTAGAACTCTCCCACGCACCTTGAATACAACATGCCCAAAGTTTAACTCATCCTCTTCTCAGCTCATTCCGCCCCCCTTTTTCCCCACCCCAGTTTTCCACCTCCTACTCCTCTTATTTTCTATATCTCAGGGGCCCAAGCCAGACATTCAGGAGTCAATGACATTTCATTCTCCTGTCCCACAGATCAGTGGGACCTTTAAAATATACCTTGGAAACAGATCTTTTTAATCGCTCATCTCCAGGCACACTGCTGCTGCCCTGGGTTCAGCCAACACTATTTCTCAGCTGGACTATTGCAATAGCTACTTACATGCATCTCTGCTGCTACACTTGCTCCAGGCCAATCATTCTTCACAAAACCTCCAGAGGAACCTTGAAACTTGCCAATCCAATCACAGCACTTCCCCAATAAAAATCATTGTTGCTTTTGAGCCAATTCTTTCCACTCCCACAGTCCTAATTTGCCCTCTAGCCATACAGAATAGCTGCAGGTTTCCTAATCTCCCATATTCCCTTCCATTTCTGTGCTCTGGGCACATGCTCTTTCTCCTGCTTGGGATTCTTCCATTAGTTCATCTACCCAGAAATCCCCATCTCACCCTATAAGGCCTAGTTCTAGTGCTGCCACCTCTTTGGACCCCCTCTCTGATCTCTGCAGGCCACTGACCCAGATGCTCTGTCTTCCACATATTTATGGCATTCTACCCAGAGCTCCATAAAGCAATCTTCTCATCATTTTATAATGGTTTGTTTGCAAGAATATCTACCAGCACTGAGATGATATTGTAGACCATGATAATGACAATGATCACAATATAACAATAATAATAGTTCTTTTGTTGATAATAGTAGCTGTTAATGTTGAGCCTTTGGTAGATTCTAGGCATTTTGGTAAGCCATTTGTTAGCTTAAACACACAAAACTGTTGTTCTTGTTGGTGAAATGGTCACAATATTGGTAATTACATGTCGTTCTACCTAAAAACATGTATTACTTTTATTTGATCTTCACGACCCTAAGAGGCAGATATGTTATTATCCCAACTCTGTGCATTAGAACATTGAGGCTTAAAGGTTTTGAATAACTTTTCCCACGTGCTATAACAAGAAAGAGAAGGAGCCAAGAGTCAGTGCTGCCCAAGTCTTGATACTCTTAACCAGTATTAGATCCTGGCCCTCAGAACTTGATGTTGAATTGGTAATTAACTAATGAAGCAATGAGATGGGGTGCGCAGAGATATAATGATGGCAGCCCAACATAAAAAGACAAGTTGGAGTTTGGCAAGTACAGAAAGGGGAAATCCTGATGTTGGTATGTGGGTTGAAACAAGCTTTTCAGCAGCAAGCAAAGGCTGCTAAATATTGAAACAAGTTAATAGGAAGGTTATAGAATCTCCTTCAGGGGAAGGATTCCCCCCCCTCCCCCACTGGAGGATAGATTCCCATCTGTCCGAGATGGTTTAAATATAATCCTTTGTGAAGGTCAATAAATTGGCCTCACCCAGTCCTTTCCAGGCTTGCTAACATACTCAGATATACTGGTTTAATGTGGCTTAGCACATGGCCATAAAATGAGAGGGTTCTGATCCTCCAGTCAGAAGTAATCTTTTCCTCCTTCAGAATCTCTCAGCCCTCTGACTCGACCTTCTTTGTGACATATGTAGTGATTTTTGTATGCTGTCCTTACTTCTGCTGGAGAAAAAACCATTAAAAGTACTAAGCATGTGCACCTCCTTTTGACATCTCTCACCAAGCCTAGTATAACACTTAATAGGACATTTTACAAATTTAATCAAATGGAACTTCTTTTCTTCTTCTAAAAGAATTTGTAGTATCAACGGAAGCAGGGCCATAATTTTGGTCTAAAATCTATTGTTAAAACTGAATGACTGGGGCTAGGAATGTAGCTGAGTGGTTGAACACTTATCTAGCATGTCCAAGGCCCTAGGTTTAATCCCCAGCATGACAAAAATAAAAGAAATTTAAAAACTGAACAACTCACTATGAGAACAAAGCTTTCTTAAGTTTAGTCCAGTTGTTATCAGATATAATATGTTTTTTCCCCTCTCAGCACTATTTTGAAATATGATCATTCATATAGTATTTTCTTCTATCTAGAATGTCTGAAAGGATGAACCAGCATCTTTAATAAGAAAGAGATCTAGCTAGATTACTAATAGAAAATAGCATGTCCAAGTTTTAAAGCAAGTGTCTAGCAATTCCCAGTTAGAGTAACTACCACCTCAAAATAATTCCATTGGAAGAGGTTTTTCCTATAATTGTCAATCCATATGCATAATCCTTCATGGTGATAATAAATAAATACAATAAAAATTGTTTAACATCCTTATTTTCAATAAAAATAACAATAATAACTATACTATATAAGATATTAAAGTAAAAGGAAAAAAATTTTCAAATGGTTAGACTCATTTGATCCATATAACAGTCCTTACCATTTATATCACTGCTTTAGAGGATATTTACAGGAAACTTGGATCACAGAGATGAGGAAAATTGCTATGAGTCACAAAGCTAGCAATAGCCCAGTCTAGACTGGAACCCAGGCATTTTCTTTATTCTAAATCTCATGATTTTTTCACTGTATCTTTCCATCCACATGGCCAATCTTAAAAAAAAAGAGAAAAGAAAATCATTTTTACTTTAGCACTATATAAAATCAAGCTCCAAAGTGACCAATTTGCTGAGTGAGGAAAACTTTCTTAATTTTGGTAATTGAGCTTAAATATCAATTATTTATGTCTCACAAAAATATCAATGGTTAATATTTATTAAGCATTTACATATTGTCACTGTACTAACTGCTTTCCATGGGAAATCTCATCAAAGGCTTATATGTCTGGAAAGCTGATCTTCTGCCCATTTTACAAATGTGGAAACTGCAGCTTACAAAGATTAAGTAACTTTCCCAAGGTCACATGGCTGGAAAGTTAAGTAGAAGAGCTGTGATTTGTTGGTGGTGGTTTTTTGTTTGTTTGTTTGGTTGGTTGGTTGGTTGGTTGGTTGGTTGGTTGGTTGGTTTGATTTGGCTTTTTGTAGTCCTGGGGATTAAACACAGGGATGTTCTACCTCCGCTATCTCAGCCCTATTTTATTTTTGGTTTGAAACACGGTCTCACTAGGTTGCTGAGGCTGGCTCCGAATCTGTGATTCTCCTGTCTCAGCCTCCCAAGTACTGGGACTGCAGGCATGAACTACCATGCCTGGAAAAGAAGAGCTGTGACTTGAACCCCAGGCCTGGACTCTTAACCAGTATGCTGCTTGCTGATGTGCTGGATCTCAAAGCTTGTACCTGGGCAGGCAACATCAGTATCTCCAGGAACTTGTCGACTGTAACTCCTCTGGACACACCCAGAACTACCAAGTCAGAAGCTGTGGAAGGGAGCAGGGGGAAAAATTCCTTTTAACAAGTCCTCTAGGTGCTTCTGAGGTACAGTAAAGTTTGAAAAACACTGTGCTAGACTGAAACAGGAGTAAATGGTAGCCATTTAGAAGGTTTCACTATGATCTCTCTGCTCACAGGGAATGTGAAAAGAAAGTGAGAGAAGTTGGGAACAACTAATAAGATTGTTGGAAATGAAAATCTTTAGGGGATAGTAAAGCCAAAAAAGGGAAGAAATAATCTTAACTAGTGCATGCAGCAGCTGAAAACAGCAATGATGAGCAATTAATCAAGCAATATGTTACACTGTAATCACGACTAGAAAATTCCGGAAGGACTAAATGACACAGAGTTTATTACTGCATGGTAAATGATCATTAATAAATGTGGCTGCTAAAAGAACTAAAGAGATGAATAATTGTAGAAGGAAATGTCAGCTGCAGAAGGAACAACTTGTGGTCTTAATCACTTGGAGAAATTACAGGTATGGACACAGCATCAAAAGAAAAGAGAAGAAATTAGCTGTGTCATGAAAACAACATGGCATGAACCTGATAGCTCTTTTATATACAAAATGAAGGTAGGTACAAAGATACCATCTAATGGTAATGTGAGTTTGACCTGTCTAACGTCTCAATTGCTAAAAATAATGAGTTAGCATAATTTTAGTAGCACATTGCTTCACAATAATATCCATCTCTGGTGTAGAAACAGGAAATTTTCTTGCTAGAGTTGCTAAAAAGTACTGAATATTTGGCTTGAATTAATCTGGCCCTACAGGTTATTCCTTGGGTTTATGTGGCTGATAACCTCCACTCACCAGTGATTTTACTACAGGACTAAATCTAAGAGAGATTTCTAAGAGAGAACCAAAAGCAGCTTCCATGAGCACATCATTACAATGTCATTCATTATATTTCTTTAGAGGGCTGCTTTTGCAAGATGCAATGTGGAGGGACTAGAAAAGGATTTCAAGAAGAAAAAACCTAAATCTCTAATATACTGCAAGGGAATAGGAAAAGAAAAAAAAAATTCCAGCAGAGACACCAAAAGTCACCATACAACAAAACTATGGATTATTCCTCTCATGTGATGGCCACCAATAAAAAAAAGAAAAAAGAAAACCCCAAAACCTTCATCAATTACTTCAGAGGAAGCAAATCTAAGAGAATACATTGATTAAAACTGTCAAAGGAAATATTAACGAGCAAAAATGTCTAAATAGGTTTTTATCAAAAGAGATATGCTCAGCTGGGTGTGGTGGCACACCACACGCGTGTAATCCCAGTACTTGGGAGGCTGAGACAGGAGGATTCAGGTTTGCGGCTAGCCTCAGCTACTTAGTGAGGCCCTCTGCAACTTAGTGAGACCCTGTTTCAAAAATAAAGAATAAAAAATAGGACTAGGGGTATAGCTTGGAGGTAGAATGCCCCTGAGTTCCATCTTCAGTACTGCAAAAAAAAAAAAAAATGCTCTTCTCTAATTTAGTGTTTTGAAGCAATTCTCTCCCTTATGTCACACTTATCCACAAAAAAAAAAAAAAAAAAATCAACTAAAACGTACTGACTAGTCATTATTTACCAGGAACCATCTTAAACTTACTACATAAATTATCTCTTCTAAATTTTGTAGCAATTCTGTTGTGTATAACTATTGTTGCCAAACCTTCATTTCACATTTTACAGATAAAGAAATTGAAAACAAAAAGTTAAAGTTTCTATGGTATCTAGTCTCCAAGGA